>UXGD01000266.1:0-71813 GCA_900474315.1 Torymus auratus | reverse complement strand
TACGGGGGTGATTATAAACAAGGGCAATCTGACTGCCATTAATATTAAGTAATTTAATTTATAAGACTGTAAGACCGTTGGAAAAAATTCTTATCAGTGAATGTAAATTACAGTCGACATAAGTAATAATTTTAGTTATGTAGTATTCTCACACGCGAATTATATTTTCCACGCCCTAATTAATTATTACATGTAGTAATATCGTATTTTTCAAACGCAAAATAGGAATTGTAAATCGGATCCTCCGCATCACGTTAGGAAAAACAATATAATAAAATTGCTTTACTCATTCATAAAGGATGTAATAATAAAAATCATAAAAACGTTGCCAATATAAGTAAATTTCACAAAAGTTGTGAAGACAATATTTTCTTCAATTTTTTCATGTGAAATTAATATTAATAATGTAGTAATGTAATTTTGGTAATAAAACTGGAACCCATATATTATCTTATATATACATCGAGCCGTTCTCAAGGAATTATACGATTTAAAAAAAGGTTAATACAAATTTTATTTCGAATATCTCTGAAATTGATAGACCAATCTTTTTGCTCAAAAAACACAGCTGGAAGATATTCAAAGTCCACCCCTAAGAAAAATTTCAAAGCGATTAAGCGAATTTTGCCCCCGTAAAATCATTGGACATAGGAAATCCCTTTTCTTCATAAATTATTATTTTTTTTTTTCTGAAAAAATAATCAAGAAAATGACCTAAAAGTTTAGCACATTATAGTATTCTCCGTTCTTAATAACCAAAAAAATATTCATGTCGAAATGAAATCAATTCACAGTATAAAAAAGATTAGCTACTTTGAACAAAAATATCGAGCTTTTCCTATTGTAAGAAAGGCGCGCGCGAGCTCTCGCAGAGAGGTTGCAAGAAACGAGGCTAATAATCAGTTGATAAAAGGTTAACAATCGGTCTTACACAGTAAATGCCGCCGCAGTAGCGGCAACACACTACATTCACAAAATTACACCTGCCTCTCTCTGCCTTCCCTCCCTAGCCCGCACACGTGTATGAACTTTATGGGCAATTAACCTATGCACATCTCTCTACACAAATCAAGGCACTATATTGTCCGTGCTAAAACTCCGAGCGCGCGCCTTTTCTCTATCCCTTATACACACGGCCCCATCGCCCGCGTCGACGCAAAGGTCGGGATCGCGCTCGCGCGTGGTATATATCGATCTGTCCATAGCCGCAAGCGCGAATTTCAATTCAAAAGCAAAAGCTCACGTGCTCGCTCGCTTCAACCGCACGTGACTATCCTATAAGTATTGGCCCATGCGCTTAATATCTATATAAAGAATGAAAGCTCGATGCAGGCAGGCGCGCGTTTGGAATCGCACAGTTATTGCGCGGCTGCGAGAGTTTGAAATTTCGGCTGCTATAGTTGCTGATAAGTGACTGGCTGGAGGGAATGCGGTCCGATGTTGTAGGAAAGTTTGGGCGCGATACCAGGCGCACTATTGATGCATTGATCGATGTCTATTTGCGGCCGAGCGTATTGTTCTGCTACTGATAATTATTAGCATTTACGACTGGGGTTACTATCCGCAATAGTACAGATTCGGATATGGTAACAAAAATTTGACATATATGTTCTATAATAGGAAACGAATAAACGAATAAAGAGTTTTGGGTTGTTCTTTTACTAGGACAAAGTTCTTCCGCCACCCGCGTTTACAAACACTCCGCATTTTTTCTTTAGTCTCACTTTCCAAGTTAAAAAAGTAGTCACAGTTGAGATGGGAATAAAGTGCTATTTAAAAAAAAAAAAACTAAAAAAGTCGATGATTCCCTCGGGCGATCACTGCCCGAGCTAGCAAAACTAAGTGAGCAGAAAGAAGAAAAAACAAAAATTTTACTCGTTTTGAAGCCTTCTAAAGTTAAATTTTTTTTGTGAATTTCTTCCTATACTCTAAAACCAACAGAAAATTAACTCAATCCGGTCAAAATCGCTCCAATAGATCCTGAGATCCACTCGTCACGTGTTAATGATTTGGCACAGACCATTTACTTCAAGCAGATATCGCTAATTGAAAAAATTCAACAAACAATATGAATCTTTTTCTTTTTTCATCCAATTTTAATTTCAAAGGACTTATTTTGTTCCTCGTACATTTTCATGCGGTGTTACCGATATGAAAATTGAACAATTTTCAAAATCTGCAAAGTTACATTCAATTATTTATAAAATGCATTCACGAATCAAATGGAACGAAATAAACAAGTGGATGAAACTTTGCAGGTTTTAATAATTTTTCAAGTTTCATATCGGTAACACCACATGAAATTGTACAAGGAACAAAATAAGTTCTTTGAAATTAAAATCAGATAAAAAGTGAAAAAAATGTACAATCAAAGTTTTATTTTTTATAACTTTTAGAAAAATATAGGTTTCAAAAGCTGCCCGAAAGCTTTAACATGCTCTGAAAACTCGATGACTTTGTTATTGTTATTCCGACTGGCTGTAAAATGATAATAAAAACATTCCTCGGAAAATGGCTTGATTTTCGGAGAATGGCAGTATTGATAACAGAGAAATATAGAGAGTACAGATAAAATAAGCCGGGTTTCGCTCCACTCGATAATATATAGACCTTTATTGAGAATCAAACGTTGGCTGTAGTTAAAAAGTTATCTAAAAATAAAAGAGTAATTTTTTTACTTTTAGATCACACGTTTGATAGATTAAAATTAAAGGCTGAAAAACATGAAAACTAAACCTGCAATTATGTAATTACTGATTATTATCAAAAGTTCAATAGAAATGAAACTTTTTAAACTTCCTAGCATGCCTGACTTTCTCGCGTTATAAAAAATTATATATACCTATATGAATGACACCAAAAACAGCCGTAATGAATGACAATATCATAAAATCTATAATATCGCTCTTCTAACTTTAATTAACTATAATTTTGAAAAAAATCTATCCGCAAATAAAGAGCTGAAATCCCACCGGCTCTATTAAAAAGTAAGAGAGTCAACGAAATAAAGCTTACGGAAACGGCAACTCAGTCGGAACTAATTTCGCGTGAGAGATTCTCGGCCAAGGCAGGACGAAAGAATCAGCGCAAAAGTTCAACGTAACCCTCTACACGGGCACGCGCGCCCACACATATTCGCGTAACGATCCTAGCAGCAGGTAACTCAAAATAAACTGCGAAGCAATCAAGATGCAGTCGAGCCCCGACGATAACTTCCTTTCCTTCTCGTAAAATTAACTCCCTTTCGCGTATAGCCGACACTAGTCTGAATTTTCGCGCTCGCAAGCGCTCATTAAAGCAGCCGGTCCGAAAATACAAAAGGAAAACCGCCCCCGCCGCTGCACGTACGAAAAGGAAAGGCGATTTTGCAGGGTCGCTGTATAACTAGCCGTGCACAGCAGCGCCGTGACGGGATACGACCTCGATTCGCGATATATTCCGGCCCGCGCGCGCTTACGTTCGATACCGCGAGCCGGCGTTTTGCCGCAGTCACGCGACGTGTGTCTACCGCCGCCGCACGGAGGAAATAAAAGGAGTAGAGCGGGTAGGTGTACTAGTCGATATAGACCCGTCGCGGCCGGTGCTTTTTAATGCACTTGGGGGCTCTAAGTCGGGCCAGCCACCGAGACGCCGACCGAGTCTATCTCCCGCGTCGTATATAACTCTGCAAGAATTTCTAAACTATTTTGCTTGTATGACGCGATATGAAACTTTCCAGACTCGCCGGTCTAATGAGCGCACTTGCGAGTGCAACTGTTCTATAGCGGGTGTATATATTTATGTGCTGCTAGGACTGCTTTAATTGCAAGCTTTACGCAGAGAAATTGAGTGCCGAGTTGTGAATGATGAATGATGTTTTGTACTGATGAACGAGTGATATTGGAGGTGGTGCGAATGTTTAGAAATATTTTATATAGTTTTTTTTGTGGAATTTAAGGGGGATGGAAAGTTTTGAAATATTACATATAGATAATTCATGTAGTAGAGGAATAAAAATAATTTAGTACAGTTGTGAATAATTAATGTTTAAAATTTCAATATCGTACAATTACTTGCTAGTTGATGCTATCTTAGAAAAAACGAACTTACTTTTTCCGTTATTATATTATTATAATTACCGAGCATTTTATGATAAAATAAAAAGAATTTTATGATTTAAAGAAACGATAAAATTTGTATCGTTAATTATATTTAAATTTATGCTGGAGCACCGATGAAGTAAAGAAATATTGAACTTATAAATTGAAAAGCTTTACTTTGTGGATATTAAGTACAAAACATTCCGTGACTAACCAATCAAATAAATTTGGTTTGAAAATGTTTTATTACCTAATTCGTATTCAAAGTAAATTAATTACATTATTATAATTTGTGTACAATATAGGGCAGCACGATATAGCAAGATTAATCTTGATATTGTATTGTCTTGCCTCAACAATCAAGACAACCGATACAATATTTCTATACAGTTTTCGATACAATATCACGATTGTGGTGACAATAATGTCAATAATCTTGTCTTGTCTTGAAAATAACTTCACATTTTGTAATCGTAATAACTAATTAAATAAAAACAATTATTTAACTTGCACACAAAGGTGCCTTTGTTAACTCAATAAACTTCGGTAGTTGCTGATGACAATCTACTAACGAGATGTGTGCCGCGCTCCTATATACCCTCGGGCCAACTGACTTAGGTACGTGAGGCTATTGGGACGGGGTGCGCCGCCTAGCGGTAACGTGCGAACTAGGCTCTGGCCGGCAGCACATATATGTCGGGAAAAATCAAATTTAAAATTTGGCATTTATTTATACTGGTGCCGAAATTTTATTGTTTTTATATTAAACCTAATGTATTTGTATATTAAATTACGTTCAGTTACATTCTTCTCAAAATTCAGTAAATTTATAATTTAAAGTTTCTTAAATTTAAGGACATTTTTAACAGTGAATCATTTAAAAAGGTCTGGAACCTAAATACCCAGGACGTGCGAGGTCCTCGAAAAAAGGGAGCTACAGAAACGTGCGACAGTGAAAGAATCAATTATTTAAATAACTCATAATCGAGATAGCCGGGGGTCGCGAGGTCCACGCCAAAAAGGGGGGTTATATAGACGATAAACGAGTCGATTATTTAAAAAGTTCTTAAACCCAAATCGCGATGGGACTCGAGATCTACGTAGATTGGGAAGGCACGCAGACGTGCTACTGTAAGCAAGCGATAATTTTAACAATTCATGAACCCAAAGGCCTAGGTGACGGAAGGTCCTCATAAAGTAAGGGGGTTATACCGACATGCGACACATTAAGCGAGATGATTACTTACAAAAATTTTAATCCCGAATAGCCGGAGATTGCAAGTTTCACGCAAAAAGAAGCAGTTGTGCAGTTACACAGACTTTTTTAATAATCGACTCTGTTACTGCCACATGTCTGTGTAACTCCCTTTTGTACGTGGGCCTCGCGTCCGCAGGCTATTTGGGCTAAAGAATCTTTCAAATAATCGACTCGACTACCGTCGCACGTCTGCGTCACTAATTCCTCTTCTACATGGACCTCATGTCCCCCGAATATTTGGGCCTAAGGCCATGTGAAACGGTGAATTAAAATTTTTTTAAATCAACATACAAGCATTTATTCGGAAATAATGAAATTTTTAACCTTCTTAACATTTTGTCAAAGAATTTATATCCGTACTGTGCTATTTCAATTGAATAGTAAGTAACTAGGTATATTGAGTGAATGGAAGAACAAAGTATTGATCACCGAAGATGAATACCTTTTAAGTGAAAGCTCATTATTGGGCGGCACTTTACGGCACGGTCACGCCATGTCACGTCTATCCGTGCTATTAGCAATCCATTTTTGCACCGGGCAGTATGTATCGCCCGAGCGATAGCGAGGTTACCCAGAGTAACCTTTAACAATTAATACCGTAAAACAGTCGAAATTAATTGCTGACAAGGATACATAAGAATAATCGAACAAAAACCCATACACTATATAAAAAAAGATATACGCCTCCCGCGCGCTCCAGTTTTCCCCAAAATAATGACCACGTACACAGATTACTTTAGCGATCCAAATCAAAGCCACCAGAACCAAGCTAATTCAAATGCAATATCGAGAAAGTAAAAATTATCGAGTCACCCTCAAGCCCCTGTACATATATATATCCCGAGGAAATCGCGACGATTTCGCAGTGCCGGTGCACCCCTCCGCGCGCTCACCCACCACCGAACCCTGCACGTACCCCCACACACACACGCTATATACATTCACATGCAGAAAGTAACACCGCAGGCGTATAGACCCAACCGAACGTGTATATATACACCTACCGGCGACAGTCCGCAGAGACCCTTCGGGCGCCGAGTGCGCACGTGCACGCGCTTCCTCCGTCGTGGCGTGCCTGTACCTAAATATATATGTATATATACTATATATATGTACGCGTGCGCCCCCGCGCACACACAGATCGTCTGCGGGGGGGTTGCCAATGCTCTCTCTTTCTCTCTCGCCCCGCACAGAAGTCAGCCCCTCATCGCCATCTTCCCATTCAGCAGGCACAGGAGCCGGTGGCGGTGCGGCGGCGCCGCCACTGATTTCTCCCCCCCTTCTCGTACACACTTTTCCACAACGCGCTTTTCCCCCGCCGGCGGCGTGAGCGATGGCTATAGTATGTATAACCTTATCTCGATTATTGCACTTTCACATACACACGTGTGCTGCTGCTGCTCTGCCTAGATTGTGGACGATGATGAACTTTTGGCTGTATATAATGGCAAAGCTTATTGCACTTGTTTTTTTTCTTCTTATTGTTTCGCTGGTCGCAGGCACTCGCGCGTTTCTTTGTTTATTATCGGCTGCTCATTAAGGCTCTTGTCTATATTGATTCCCTCTTAACTTAAAATATCTCTTAAAAGCGCTTGTACAGACGCGCTGCTATTATCTGTTTATAATCGATGAGCTTTCAGTTAGAAAGCACTTTCCGTTATAAGCTAATGTGCGATGGCTCTTAATGGACGTATTCAATATTGCATTTAGTTGTAATGGAAGGGATACGGTAGAATTCGCTTATATTTAAAAATTATACTGATATCTGGACATGTATATATCCATCATTTCCAACAAGTAATGGCAGGCTTTTTGCATAAAATGCACATGTATCATCAACGAGCTTTAAATCTCTGTAACTTGGCAAACAGATATATTTTCGTTATTCTTCTCTTTCACTTGTATGTATCACTCTGTGGACGAAATATATTTAAGTAAACCCATACTTTCTATACGATAGGCATTGGAAAAAAGAAGCCTACACTCTGTATTTACACATTTGTTTACAACTCGTCGCCAACGACATTCGGCGGCAGCACACTACGATTCTATAAGGACGTATATATTGCTTCTTTTGGACACACACACATCTTCCTAACGAGAATTCAAACCGCGAATTCGCAGCAGGAGCTCGCGTCGCGCCGAAAGCTCGCTCGGCCTCGCATCGCCTCGACAGGGCGTTCATGGCCCAGCAAAGAGAAGCCAAGAGCAGCCAGCATGAGCTACTATCGTCTCCTTGATAGCACACCAGCGTCGATGCATCTCTGCAGTTTATATACCGAAACACACACACGCGGCACACTTCACAGATTGTATTTTATACGTTCTCTCTCTCTCTTGCAGTGTGTGTGTGTACCTATAAGCGGCGACGATGGCGCGACCACGTGGACGGACGGACGGAACGCGGATTCGCGATATGGCCGACGTATGCGGCGAAGCGGGCGTCACGCGACTGAGCAGCGCGGGGTTGAGAGCTTCGGCGCTGCCGACTGCTACCCTCCGCCGCCACCCCCGAACGAACGAACGCGATGTCCCCCACCCCCTCCCCCAACCGCCCCGCAAGCGCGTGCTGTGCTATAGGGTTCGGCTCGCCGAGCGCCCCGTACAACGATGCCGGTGATGTGGAGGAGAAAGGAAAGCGGGGCTTTTTTTACGAGTGAGTATGTACACTTTTTGCGATCGGAATGATCGGGAGATGGTGCGGGGCTGATGCTGTTTCGGGATGGGTATAAGCGGAGTTGGTGGTCTAGACGTTCGTATAGTTGGTTGGTGCAACAACAAACGAGCTTTGAAGGGGATGAGGAAATGGTTAAATGTTGAGACCGAGGTCTGTGATTTCAATCTACCTAAACAATGTTTTTCGAGTCTAGAGGCTAGAGTTGTCTTGGTATTTTTGGTTTAGGTGTGGACAGAACTTTATTCGTTTGCAGATTTTGTAATCGAAACACGGTGTGATAACAGATCATATAATAATGGAGCTTTACATATTAAAACTATATTAATAACTTTTTTCTGGGCTGATTTAGCTTTCCAAAAATTTATATTAGTCAGTTTAAAATCAAAACATACTAGTATACGAAATATGGTAATTTTCTGAATACTAATTCTAAACCGATAGTACTCCCTAAACCAAAAATTAGCGGGTGTAGCTAAAATGGCCACTTTTCCGATTAATTATTTTTCAAACAAATGAACATGATTCATATTTTTTACATTTCTAGCTACTTATAAGTCTAATTAAGCCTTTCCATAAAGTGAGGCAGAGAAAGTGTTTGTATGGCCGAATTACGTTGTTATGTTACCTATTATCTTATGTAAGCTTTGAAAATTCTAATGAAAATTAATATTCAATAATAATAAATATAAATTAAATTGATTTTGAAGCAAATATCTGCTATTCAGTTTGTCTTATTCCGAAATTAGTATTTATAAAATTTGATTGATATTTTGTTAATACTATAAAGATTACACGATTAAAGCAATAAAATAAGTAATAAACTGTTAGTTTATAAGTAAGAAATTGAAAATGAAAACTTCTTTCTGTAGTTGAAATATGTTGAAGTATGTAAAAGAGAGAAAAAAGCTTTTGTCTTTTCTGTGCGTTGAAGACTACCCTACGAAGTAAGAAAGCTTCATCTGCATACGAAATGTGTGTGTAAATATAGCTCTTATGTTTTCAGGGCAGCAAAGAATAGGGTGAATGAAAGCCTAGGGATAAAATATAGATATACTTACTCTTTTTTTATTCATTTCTCTTAATGATGGAAAATATATTTTTATCAACATTGTCACTTGTGTGGTTATTATATCATTTATAAATAACAACACAGCTAAATTATAAAAATTTAACAAAATATTTTAAGATAGTAGAATAGTTAAGATAGCCCGATTTGCGCGGTGGTTTCTCTCTCCTGCCGTATTTCCGATTTGTTTGGAACAACAACAATAACATTACGTACGTAAAGTATTACTTATAGTAGTTAAAATTTCAATATTATCAAACGCAAATAACAAAATTCAATTTAATATTAGTACGCAGTTATCAAATAAAAGCAGAATACTGTTCTTAGCCATAAAGTTAGCTATAAAAAATAGGTAATTTATGGTTAACATTTCTACCAGGGTTATGTCAAAGATAAATAAGACACTCTTGTCAACGCAAACCATCATCAATTATATAATTGAATCTTAGCTTCTTCTGAACTCACATCCTCCTTTTCCATCACCAAATTCGACCCCTCACATAAAGCCTGACCGCGTCCCATATTGCACCGCGCCTCCACGCATCATCTCGTGATATCTCCAGCACGCGCTCGCTCTCCACATCACACATACACTGTACCTTCTTGCACATATCACGCATCTGCCCAAACTCCCCCTCGCTTTTCCTGCTGCAGCGCGGACAGCAGCCTCGAATTTTCCAACCCCTGCGCGTCGCGCTTGAAACTAGCCTCCTCGAGCTCGCGCGCAGCTTAATTGCGCGATAGACTGCGCACTCGTGCCGCCAGCCAGACGTGATAGCACGTGTAGTAGGTACTCTGAAATATAGCTCTATACGTATATATGTATGCTGTATATACGCACCTGCGCACATTTTTCTTTACGTGTATAACGCATATACATATAAACGCTGGTGCCCTTAAATTACGGGCGCAAAAGTGCGCGCGTGAGGGCTTTAATAGAACGAGCTAAGCTCGAGGACGCTTATATCGCCAGTGTCGTGAGGTATATATATATGCACAGGAGTCACACAGGACGTGTTATATAGTAACTATGGAAGTGGTGCGTGTATGCGATATTCGCACGCGGCATGAGATGCCGAGTTGGCGATAATGTGCGTACGCAGGCGTGCGGTCAGGAGAGATCGTTATCGCTATACGGACTGTGATTCAATGCGGGCGGGGAAAAGTGCCAAGATCGTTGATTGTGATTTTTTTCATTTCAGGAAATTCCATTATATTTATGGTGTGTGCAGAAAAATTCAATTTGCATTGCGATGCAGTAGGTGTTTATTCATTGATATATTTATTTAATTATTATATACGATAAATGGATAATTTGTCAAATATCGATATAGTGAGTAATATATTTTTCATTTTATCATTTCTTTTGTGATATATTTATTTGGAAATAAATAAAAACATTAATAGAGAATTCAATTAGTTTATATAATTCAAGTATCAACACGAGTTCCGACTGTGAATGTTATTACGTAATGTATGAAAGATCTCATAAGAAAGAACTTTTATTAGGTCGTGAATTAATTCATACTATGTGAATTATTATATAGTTTATATGTAAATAAGAAATTCATTTTTAATATTGTCGAGCGTTTATTAGGAAATTTCCAAATACATCAGTCATTGCCACAAAATTAAACAGGCAGAAATAGACTTTCTATATTAAATAAATTATTACGGCCCCAATGATAATAAGGCTAATCAATAATCTTATGAAATAACAATCTCCACTATAAATAATCAACGAGCTTCTACAGACATATCGCTTGTATCTGCAAAAGTCACCATCCAAATCGGATCACAATATGTATATATACGGCCGTAACAAGGCAACGATCGACTGTATATAAGCCTCCCCCTAACATAGATGCACTTTATTCCCAAAAAGCCATTGCGCGCGCGCGTCTGATCCTCCTAAGTGGAAAAATCACCTATCGACCTCCGTTTAACAAAGGCATCACTAGCGTGCGACGACAAAGGCAGCTTATATGTACATTCGCCGAAAAGCCGAATAAATATACGCGAGTCGTCTATCTATAAGCACGGGGGAGCTCGAACTATATCGACTCTAGACTGCGCTCTCTTCGCATAAAATCCCTCTCCCCCTTTGTTCTGGCCCACGACGTTTCTCTCTATCTCTCTCTCCTACGCTCTTTGCGCGCGCTTGTAATGTATTATACGCGTACCCTACTTCGGGCGTGCACCCTTCGCGCGTTCTCCCGCGGGTGCAGCGTCGCGGCGGTGCACGGTTCTATATATACGTGTGCTCATATGTATGTGTGTGTGCACCCCTCGCGCTCTCTTATATTCCCTTTTTCAGTTGCTATTTTTCACACTCTTCTGATGCTACGAGAGAGAGAGAAGGCGCGTTACTATTTCCGCTAAATCCTACTGCGACCCTTTTTGTCTCACGAGAGCCCCTTTTTTTTAACCCCCCCGCTACTCTATATATGCTTTACTCCTGGTTGCCTTTTGTAAATCCTTATGGGGTTTGTGTACCGCCGCGCCTGCCGCGGTGTGGGAGTTGGTGGCTCTGGAACCTGGCCCTTATAATCGTGTTGTGATTATACGAATTTTAATAATTTATACATAATTTGAGTTTGATTGAATCGATATAGTTATTTTGAGAACCAGACGAGATTGATATAAACTCGCTATTCGGTCAACTCACCTAGAAAAAAAGCGAGTGAGTATGTATAATTACACATAAAAAAAAATTTGTAACAAATTAAATTTCAAGATTTCATACTCTCTCAAATGAAAATTAAGTATTGAAGGATGTAATGAAAAATACACATTGTTTTTTTATTTATCATAACTTTATTTCAATTTTTTACCTATAATATAATCTACCTTCAATAATGTTGATTTTTGCATATCCTCTAAATTCGAATAAATAAAATGAGCGTCAAATATGTATACAGTGCTAAATACCAGAACCCATTTTATTCTAGTTGTTGTAGTATAAAATAATGATTGAAAAATTGTGTATATCGAATATCTTGCCGAAAGCCTCCACGTATACGTTTTGCTATAGCAAAAAAAAAATTCCTTTCACTATTGCCTGAAAATCTGTAAGAACCCCAAATCATCATATTCAATCACAATCATCCCAAATAATGATGCTTTCTCATCGTTTACCAATTCGTCCTCTTGGCAATGATTCGTGTTTACACCTCCCTACATATTTGCCATCACCTGTTTCCTCCTCGTGTAGGCGCCAGACCCTTGCCCCACTTCCTATACACTCCCACTGCCGCTTTTCCCGATTTCCGATCAATTCCGACGTATGTATACACCAATCCTATAATACGTCCTCCTTTTCAGCTCCTCGACCTCCGTTACTTCGCTCAATTTTTTCGCGTTTCTTGCACTCTCGCCTCGTGTGCGCTCTGTATAGGTGTATTATATACGGGTCGGCCACGAGATAACGTCCGCGGCAGCATCTATATACAGCAAAACTGGAGCGCAGAGCAAATAACCAGAGCGAGCGAGGAAAGTTCTTCCTTTGTCGGGTCCGGCTGTTACCAGGCCAGGAACTGTGGCAGCAGCTATTCCGAAGTTTTGTTGCTCTTTGCAGCATGCGTGCCGCTATGGATATAAGCACCTATTGGTATTAGCCACTATGCAACACAATGTGCGCGCGTACGCGCGATATTTGCATACCCGCGAGGGGATGTGCAGCACGAAATTGAATATTTATAATACGCGCGGAAGGCAGTGTATTTCCTTAATGTACACGTTGTTTATTATTTCAAATCGTCCTTCAAGCCATCAGTATATTTGTCCGAGGCATGATTAACACAGACAAGCGTATGTGTGAGCAATAAAACAGTGTCACAAGACCGTTTCCGTTAATTGAACATTTTGAGGTACCTATCAATTTTTTATAAATTTTTGTAAGTGTGGATTTTCTGTGGAATTGCTCATATAGGTAAATATATTTATGAACCAGCAATTTATTTTTACTTTGTTTTATCTTCAAATACAAAGTTAAGATTTAATACACTTTTCAGTTTAAAATCAAATTTATTGAATCAATAAACTGATGGACTATGGAGTTACATAAGGTGAAAAGTTGAGAGCGGATTTTGAAAAACGGAAAGTAGTTATCAATTAGAGTGATTTCGAACTCTCGTTCTAAAATTGTCGATATTTCATAATTATATGATAGTTTTCAAAATACTTTTATCATCTAACGTTACTTTCATGTTTTGATATAATAAGCACATCAAAATAATGGAAATAGAACGGGATACCACTGAAACCATCTATAATAAAGTACTCATGTATTTGTTCTAAATATTAACAATAAAAGTACACGTAGTACGTACTATAATATAAAAATTGATCTCTAAAAACATCTTAATTCCTTTTTATGAGAACATCAATCACGCTGATATGAAAGATCAATGTAGCTTTTTAGGTCATTAAACTATCCTGTACTCCTCCGAAGTACGGCTTCTTGACAGTTTTACCAATACAAAACTCTATTAAGTAAATGCTTTACTGAAATAACTTATCTGCCGAAAGATGTCCTTTACAGAACGAACAGTTATTGAACTAAATAATTAAAAAAATTAAAAATAACTGATTAAATTTGTTAATGTTATTATTTTTCTTTTCTGTAGAATACAATTATATTGCAATAATTCTTTGGTTATTATGAAAAAATCTATTGAAATTTTGATAAGGTCACGTAACCGTACCTTGTTGGATTATCGAAGTTAAGCATCGCTGAGCGCGGTTAATTACTTGGATGAATTTTTTCGATCTTTAAGACTACGGAACATGATAAAAACGGCTAAAACCTGAAGAGTTCTGTCCAACAAACGATTAGCTCAAATTTTATTTTGACCGCTATGATGGCAGTTTAAAATGCAAGGGTCGTCTATAACAAATGCAAGCTGACCATTTGTTGCATAGAGCTCTTCAGATTCGGATACCAGGTGATGATGATACGAATGCAGTCAAAAAACACAGTCAAATGTATTTTTGATGAATGGGTAGGTAGATCGGAACACTCGGAACGTACAGAACAAACAGAACACACATATGTAGAAAGGGCGCAATATAGGCACTTTATGCGCCGTGTGGTGAAAATATAATTAAAAATTATCCATAGAAACAATTTTTACTGATGCAAGAATGATAAATTCTTTAAAATTAAACACAAAAACTGATTAAACATTGTATAATTTAATTCCTTAATAATTTTAGTTATAATAATTATACTATTTATCAATTTAGAGTATGAATATTTTTCGATAACAAAATACAAGCATTATTATATAGTTTGTTACCAAAATTTGTTTTTCGTCCGCAGAGCGTACGGTACGCACTTTACGTCACGCCGTGTGGTGAAAAATTAATTTTAAGTAAATTTTTTACATAAATGTTTAATTTATGTAAAAAATGTTATGTATCTGAATATCAATAATGTGACTAAAAATATTTATTCTAAATAACTACTATAGAACCCTGTGTTATGTATTATAAATTTGATTTAACAGAATGATCATACCTTCATTACAGAATTTGGTATATAATATTCAAATTTTGGGGGTGATAAAATAGAAATCCGTATAGAAGAACGAGGCACTGTAGAGTGTAGAACCTGTTTTATCGACGCATTGCAGGCGACAGCGTGTCACAGCGTGGCGCGGCGCGGTTCGAACGGGGTCAAAGACGGCGCAGTCTCGTATACTCTCGTCGCGCGTAGATTAGTTCGCGACGGCGCATCCGAGATCTGTGCACCTCGATTCTCGTGAAACGTCGGCTAGGCGCGCGGGCGGGCCAGAGCCGACGTGGTAAATAGGTACATGTCATGAATGAAAGTGAGGTTACAGTCTAACTTTTAATTAAACGTCTCGGGCATATCGCGTCTATAATATCATGCCCCGTCATACGAGGCGCCGACGTTATAAATAAAGCGCTCGCGCGAAAAATAATACGCTCACGTGACGCTTGCGACGAGCAATCTCGACAGGAAAAAATAATAAAAAGCAGCACCTACGTCAACATAGTATAAGTGTGTATACATACTTTGCAGACTGCGACGTCGGGGGCAACAGCAGGAGCAGCAGTGTCGACGTTGTCGTTCCAACAGCAGTGGTGGTGGTGCTGGTGGTGAACAGCGACGACGACGGCAACAGCTGGACAGGAAAACATCGCAGGAAAATGATGAGATGACAACGCTACCGCAGAGCCAGCGGCATCACTACGAGTACAAGCCTCTACGCAACGACGGCAGCGGCAGCGAGGAGAACATGCTGTCGCGCGACTGGAGGCAGGCTCTGCGCACCCCCCATGTTTATAGGGTGGGTAACAGTACCCTGAGGGTGCAGAGTCACTTTGTCGTATTCATCATGTTCCTTGTCCTGGTGGTTTTCTTCTACTATGGCTATCCGCTGCTCAAAAGTATGCTCTGCTCTCAGCCCATGCAGGATAATTTGCCACCGTGCCAGTACTACTTCTATAACAAAACTTATCCGCTTACCGCACCCATAAGACAATTTACCGGTGTGTCTTATACCATTGCTATAGTAAGCGATCTGGATACCGAGTCCAAGAGTCCAGATCAGCAGAACACATGGAGGAGTTTTCTAAAAAGGGGAAGATTGACCTGGATGCCGATGAGGAATTTAATTTCAGTCAAATGGGATGAAGAGATGACAACACTGACATCCTCATTAGGAATGAAAGGACGAGGAATGGAGTTATCTGAACTAGTTACTTTTGATGGGAGATTGTTGACTTTTGATGACAGAACTGGCATGGTTTACTTTTTTGATGGTGATAAGGTCTATCCATGGGTCATATTAATGGATGGGAATGGAAAGAGTTCGAAAGGTTTGCTTTTGTAAATCGATGTTTATTTCCTTTATTATTATAAAATAATTTGTTTTAATTTTTTTTTGTTTTAGGATTCAAATCGGAATGGGCTGCAGTAAAGGATGAACAGCTGTATGTTGGAAGTATGGGTAAAGAATGGACAACACCAAGTGGACAATTTCAACACAATAACCCACAATGGGTTAAAGTTATTTCGCCGCATGGAGAAGTACATTCAAAAAATTGGATTTCAAATTACAAACGTATAAATGAAGCATTAAATATTGAATTTCCTGGTATAGATTTTTTTTCAAGACTATAACATCTTTAACTTCTTAACCAAATTAATGCGTTAATTTAATATTTTTATTTATATTCTATAGGTTATGTTATTCATGAATCTGGTGCTTGGAGTACTGTTCATCACAAGTGGTTCTTTCTTCCCAGAAGATGTTCAAAAGAGCAGTATAATGAAACCAAAGATGAAACAATGAGTTGCAATGTAATGATAACTGCCGATGACACATTTGTAAATATTCAGGTTTGTATTTTATTTAATTATAATAAAGTCAATGTATATTTATCACCTTCACTGCTAGGATGTAATAAACATTTTTTTGAAGTTTTGTTGTAATTAATTCTTTAGTTAATAGGTTCAGTGCGGCAGCGAAATTTCAAATAACTCAATACGTTTCATTATTTTTACAATATTTATATATACTTTTATTATATTTCCGTTTAAGCAAAATAAATTTGTTTTCTGTAAGTCTATAAATGCGAAAAATTTATTAATTAAAAGAATTATCATTTTTAACTATTTTTTCTAACAATTAAAAGATACATTTTTAAAATGATCCATGGTACAATATGTACCATGCCACGCTTAACCTGTTAATTATAATAAATTTACAAATAGTTAAAGAGTTTGAAACAATCTGTATTCCTTATTGTTTAAGAAGCTAAAAGATTAAAATTTAAAAAACGATACAAATCATATGATTGCTATAGTAGGAATGATGTTAATTTATAATTGCATGAATACATCGTTTACTAATTCTTTTATTAATATTTCTTCCATGTGGTAGGTCATGCGGATAGGTACGCTGGTACCAATCAGAGGATTTTCAAGCTTCAAATTCCTGCCTGGCTCAAAGGATTCTATAATAGTAGCGTTAAAGACTGAAGAATATCAAGGAGAAACTGCTACTTATATCACAGCATTTAACATTGATGGAAAAATACTTATGCCTGATTATAAAATATCAGATAAGAAATTTGAAGGCTTGGAATTTGTATGACATTCCTAATCAGTTTTACCTAGTGCTATTTAATTGTGTACAAAGTGTAAATAATTGTACAGAGGCTACTCAGATGTGAAAGACAATTGCTACAGAAACTTTGTTAGTTTCAAACATATCGATAGAGATGAACTGGCAATATAAACCAATTTAAATTATAGATAGCTAATGTCGGAAATTGTATTTTAAAAAATGTTGTTTAATTTTGTACATCTATGTTATTATAAATGATTTGTGCGGAATAATTGACAATGTTAAGCATAACATTTATAAGATCTAAAAGCTTTTTGACAAAATTTTTTAGAGAAAATAAAGTTAGGATTCTGTCAGAATTTTCAATTATATATGAGAATTCTAAATTATTAAGGAGGGTCTTTCTCTAGGGAGCGTATTTAATAAGTCCTTAGGCCTCCAATAATAATATTATTGCTTGGAATGTAAAATCTAAATTAAAGATAAACTAACTAATTTATAAGTAAAAAAAAAAATATATATATAAAATTTACTTACACAATGAATTCAGAAATTTTAAGAAATTTAAAAAGTTATGCCACGCATTTCGCTTAAATTTTCGAGGTTAATATTAAATAACCTTGCCAAACCTTCGTCGACCTTTGTATTATTTTATTGATTCTCTTTTCCGGTGGTGTCTAGAATATGTATAAATTTTCTTACTCGCTAAAACGGTCTGGAATCTGGAAGTATATAAATTATGCAAACATACATGATAAAATCGCGTTGTCCCATAAGCAATACAGCCTCAAAACTCGATTTTTATTAATGTCGTAACTTATTTATTTCTTTGTCAAGCTACATTAAAATTTTGCAGAGTTTTTAGTAATCATTATTTTTCAATTTTATTAAAAAATATTGATTTTTGATTTTGCGAAAGATCCTCCTTAATTAATTTTTTAAGCAAATTTATGAAATATAAAAATATTAGTTAATAAATTTTAGATTCTGTATAATTATGCAATAATGCAAGATTTGTGTCAAATAAGTAAATACATTTTTTACTGTTATTTGCTGTGAATGGTTAAAAAGAAATCAGTGTAATTTAATTTACATTATATTAGTTTTAGTAAAAAGCTTTAATTTACATAAAATACTTTGCTTTAATTTATTTTTAGTCACCTTATCTAATACATTTCTCATTATATTTTTGGCATGATTTTTTTACATAATTTTTGTAATATTCATTCTTAAATATTAAGCTATGATGACTTCCTTGTGATAAAATAACTATGTTTCAGGTTCATCGCGAGTTAATTATGTTGTGTTGTAACGTTAAAAAATGAGATTTTCTCTAATGTGTTACAAATTTTGCCTATAAGTAGAAACTGAATAAATAACTTCGATTTTCAGTCTGGAGAAGATATATAACATTGTTATCCAGGTCTTGGCAACATGTCAACATCGAAAAGTAAGAACCAAGAATGATATCTTTAAAAATGTTCGATATGAGATCCGATAGTACGTAGTGCTTATAATACTAGACAAAATTTCTTAACTAAAACTATATTTTAAAAATATATTTTCATTTATTATAGATTTTTAAAACTAAAAATATTGTAGAATATTGATTACACTGTACACACCCAAAACTTTTATTTGGAATATTTATATTAATTTATAATATTTATAGATTATTAAAAATAGGTAGCTTCAATAAGTTATATCTGCTAGTAATTAGTAAAATTAAATCGATGCATTTTAGTGATCATTTAAATCGTTATACTTGAGTGGAGAGCAATAGGATATTACAACTTTTTAAGTAAAACATCTGTTACATCTGTTGAGTATAAAAGTTCTACTGTATATATAACGTTATCTCATGCCAAATGTTGTCAGTCTATTATTTGACTAAATGTTATTAAATATTCATATCATTACCAAATATGAGCATACATTTGTAAAATATAGATTATTCCATTGTGATTATTACATTTGAAAAATGGCGCGAAATCTTAAATTATTTCAAAAAGTAGAAACTCCATTCAACCATCATTTGCAATTTGAATATTCGTGTATTAATAATATAAATTTCAATCAAGTGCAATAATAAGTAAAGTAATCTATTCAAGTAAATTCTTATGGAACATTGATTCCCTTAAAAAAAATTATCGAACGAGTATATTATTTTTGCTATAAAAATTCTAATTTAAGTTTTCTTCCCTATATACATCAAGCATTGAAACGAGACGAGATAAGCATACCCAACATGTAAAACAGTTTCACAAACTTTGACCGTTATATATAAACACTTTGCTTATCGCCCTATACAACAACACCTATGCAAATCGGCTACACCTATAGTGCGCATTTTCCTCGAAATAGAATATGCCACCCGCTCACGCGTCCTATACAAATTCAAGATTTTCGAATCGATTGGCTACTCCTCTGAAAAGAGCAACCCTCCGCCCACGCTGCCGAAGGGGAGGAAAAAAAGCGCGACGCAGCGTCAGCGGAATTCCGGCACCACTGCGCGCTCATTCAACGAGTACCTATACTACGTATATATATACACAGTGCAGCGAGTGCGCCTTTTCGCCGCTCGCTCATTGCAACTGATCCAACTGCATCGTATAAAGTACAATACCTATACACATACAGGCGCGATTCTTCTTCACGTGTGATATGCACGCGCGCGCGGCTGTGCAGCGCTCAGGGTCACAGCGGTATTTCCAGAGAGTGTGCGGCGCGCGGGGCTAAAATCAATAAGATTCGAGAAGCACAACAGAGTCGCGTTGACGCGCGCGCACACACTGCGACGATGGAAGCGGCGCGCGGAGGGTTAGTCGACCTCGTGCTCCTCCACGCGCGAGAGCGCCACCCCGGCGCGTTGGCGTTTCTCGCTCTTCTTACTGTTTGTGTATATATTTTTCTTTCGATAACTCACGCTTCATCGTCATTTCTCTTCCTCTACTCTCTCGCTCCTACTTGTTTTTAAAAAACCTTCGCCGCTCGAGTACGCGTCTAAAAGCTCTGAAGGGGATGCGAGGTTTCTGCAAAGTTTGTCGAGTTGATGAGGCGGCAGCAGCAGCGGCGACAACGGTGACTACCTCTACTTTACTCTGAAGATCCATTGATATGTCTATGTAGTTGTGGGTGCATGTTTGTGTGCATACATGTGTGTACGTGCCTGTGTTACTATTTGGCGAGAGACTGCAATGCCCGTTTTTCACGTGGGTTTGACTTGTCCTTGTCTTTTTTTTTATATTGGTAGAGAAGTTTCGTCGAGGATCTGGATGGGTATAGTTTCTTTATTAAAAAAGTTCAATAGCATCATCACTGTTATTTTTGAAGCCCGCGTTAAAGCTACTTTCTATATATAGGGTCGTACATTATAGGATTTCGTATTACGATTGTCATTGTTGTTACGTTTCAGAAGAAGTTTTAAATTAAATTTACGTCCATTTCGATGATAATTCGGTGGAAAATTTAATTTCCACTGCTGTGCACATGTTCTCATTCAGTCGATAAATGCTGTATTGTTTTGTAATAATAGCGTATATGTGGAGCAGACAGTAACTCACCGGAGTAGACGTGTTAATTTGAATATCTACCTACTTTATGGCTGGCTGCGAGAATAACGTTAAATTGTATGAAGATTGGCTTCCTTTCTCGTGTAAGAAATGATTCATTAAAACTACAGTAGCTTGCATTGTCGGAGATATTGTTTCAGCTTACGCTATTTTTGTACAGTGGTGCAAGTATACTCCACATAATGTTTGTTTATATTAATTTTTCGTCGTAATAATATTTCTATTTTCCACATTGAAAATAAACCACTCTAAAAATACGTTATTTATTAATTCAACAGTATATCACGGGCATGATTGCGTTTTTCAATCACGTAAAATGCGGCGGCCCATTAGTATGATGAAAATCATGACAGGCAAAATCTGCTATAATCTGATTATATTCCTATTTTTAAAATTGATCGTCAAAAAATCTTGTTAATTAAAAAAGTATTGAAATTAATAAAATATATATGCATTTCACAGCGTTTCCAAATATAAGTGTCATAAGTTCTAAATATTTTTAAAAGCTCGCACTTCACGAGGCCGTGAAAACGCCAGAGGGTTAATATCTAGCATCACGTACTCCTCGTGCTCTCCACCTTGTCCTATTTTAATGTCGCAGATGATAAGTACTCTTTATATGCTACACATGGCATTAGACAGCATCATTAATTCATATAAGTAATGCAACAGTGCACTAGAAGCGTACAAAAATAAAGCATCAAAATTAACGAAAAATTATCACACCTATTTATTTCGCTTGAAAATGCACCGTGGCGCGCGACTCTGCGTGAAATGTAACATTTCATATTATTTTAAAGTAGAAAAAATGTCCACTTCACGAAAGTAGATCATTAACTCTATACCAACTACAAACCTTGAATGAAGCTACTTCGCGGTCTTATTTTCGAAAAGGTTACAATAATAATATCTCGAAATTCCGACTCAGTATAACTACGTGCCTTAAATAAATACGCGATATACACCTGGCATTTCTCTTCCCCCTCATCATATTCTCCAACCAACATAGTAAAACCTAAACAATTCATGACCAAAAAAATCAAGCTCATCCCGTATGCTATCACGTCTGATTTCAGATTCCCCGAGACGGCTATAACTCCGCGCGAATAAGGCAACCAAGATAGCAGCCATAATATACCCGACTTCAAAAGCAGGCGCTCGCGCTTGCGCGGCTCTGTAATCCCGAACCGCGCGCTCTCGTGAAACTTTCAGATCTCTAATCTTCCGTGCTCTCATCTCCGCAAACGCGCTGCACGTGCAGACACATACATACTCGCATGGCTGAAGAAGATATAGAAAAGAAAAATAAGGAAACGTGCCGCCGCGCGTTGCGCAACTTTGCTTCAACTACGCGCGCGAAGGAGTCGCGTGGGCGGCGTTTTCGGGCGCGATGATAGCCAGCGGCGGGAGCAGCAGCAGCAGCAGCGGAGGGACGACGACGACACGCCGGCAGCAGCCGGCAGTCATCAGTCGGGCTTCGAGTCTCGCGCGTGAGTGATATGCAGCGCCAGCTTGCATTGTTATTACTATTATTATTGTATCGCGTGCATGCGGTGCAGTGCAGTTTTTGCGGCCGCCGCGCGTCATACATGTGTCTGAGAGTCGACGCGCGAGATGTAAACATTTAGCGTTTAGAGAGATGAACAGTGTGTGATATTATCTGTGTGTGTGGCTATATGATATATACTGCAGAGCGCGCGTTCTTGGGAATTTTGAACGAGGAAACGAGCAGCCGAAGTGAGTTGACGTTTGATTGTTGATTAACTTGTTGCTGTGTGGCGATCGTTAATTGAGTAACATAAATGCGGTTTGGATTAGTAGGTAAACAGTTTCAATTCGATGGCAATAATTAGCTGAATTATATGTTGGAGTCGGTTTATTATTTGCAATGATTTGATGTTTGTTCAGTGAAAAACATAAATATTTACTTATTTTTTCACTTTATGTTATGTTTTTTTCCGGTATCGTGTTATCAAACGCCTTTGCGGACAATTTTTTACTTGATCCACTTAAAATGCTAATGGGCTTCATATTCTTTATTACCAGAGTTGCTACACAACTTGGAGAGCCGCAAAAAGTTAGGCAGTTTTTTTAAACTGGAGTAACCAGGGCAAAGTTACGAAGTTTCATCAAAAGTTCGGTACTTTAATTTCCAAATAAAATTTTTGCGACACTGTACAGAGCGATTATTTCGTAACGGACAGAAAAGTGTCTTTTAGTTTTGTAACAGCTAACGCTTTTAGAATCACAAATCATTTTATAAATTTTCATAACAACTTGCATAAAACATTTTAGAAAGTATGTATATATTATCAATAACAAATTATCGAATCTCATTTATTACTTTTTATTTAATATCGTTTTCAAAATCGAAAATTTCTTAAATATTCCGATTTTGAAAGTTCATATTGTGGTGCCAAGGAACGAGGGAACTAAGTAAGTCACTTGTGAAAGTTTAAAAAAAATCCTTTAATTTATATAAAAATCTTATTCGAGAACTATCGTTTTATCGAATGCCTTAAAGGTATTAGTAGGCCTTAAAGAATTACTAAATTTAGGTTTCCAAAATAAGACTCACTTTTTAACTTGAGTGTATTTTTTAAAGTGTTTACTCATTTGAAACAGAAAATATATTTTTCATTTCGGAGTACCGCGATCTGTTAGAAATTCTTCTCTGATCAACATAAAACCAACAAAATAAGAATTGAATAAATTTTACGGCTCCATTTTGAATGAAATTGAAAATTTATTAAGACTTATGATCTTTGAAAATCAGAATACTTTCATAAACTTATTAACTAAAATGATAAAATGATAATCATATAAATAAAAAGTAATAAATAATATTTGATAATTTATTATTGATAATTTTGAGCAATACTGACTTGCAACTTGGATCAGATAGTCAATACAACCTTAAATTGATACTTAAAAATAATTGTTATGCTCGTTGTAATGTCTTTCGATATTAGGTTTTCTTAAACTACACTATAATAAACTAATAAATTCAATACGGTATTTTAAATAACAAGGTATACTTATATCTCCGTAAATCCGAAGATTCTGTGAAATCGAAATGTTTATAATTTTAATTCAATTATAAAATAAAATATTTTCAATTTACAAAGTGTGGTCAAAGACATATGAAATACGATATATTACGGTTCGGAAAGGGGCTTGGCAGTCGTCATTTTAATTTTACGCTTACAGTCTAATTCTATGCATATAATATGTATAATAGCTTTATTCGATCTGACATCGTCATTAAATTGAAATCTAGTGCGAATTGACGTTCTCGTGTTGTCCCTTTTGCAAGGTCGGCATTATAGCGTGAAATTTATCGTCACGCATAGATCTGTAAAAGAATAAAGAACAATCCTATATAATACTCGTATAATTTCATTTCGAAAATGCAGTATCGAGATAATTAACGTGATTTGAGAAACTGAATTAGAACCTTCTTACTCGATTACGCACTATTCGGTGTCCAAGGCAGCTCGAGGGTGACAACCACAGGTGCTCACCATGCGCTGTCGTACTACAGTCGCTCGTTTGTCGCCCCTCATTTGTCTCGTGATTGGCTCCACTTACTACGTTCACTATGGCTGCTTCGCTCATTCTCGGAACTTGCCTTTTTTTGTTTGTCTTAAATTTACACGCGACTTTGTTTATTAAATAAAATGATCAAAAAAAATCAAGCGAATTATGTTCACTTTATATATACACTTAGCCCTTCCGTTTTAGTTCAGTGCTTAGTTCGCGGAAGCCATCCGTATCCACAAGACACTCTACAATGTGACAGATTGTGGCGAACCAACGTGCTCGTCGTCGCACTAAGCGATTAAGCCGTGACGACATGAGTAACGTTGCAATTTTCGTATAATAACGGACTGTCGAATATTCGTTAGAAAAAGTGTAAACATTTATCGACAACAAGGAGATCCAGTACATAATAATATTTTTCCACTTCCAAGAATTGATAGAAAATTTAATAAATTCAATATGCATATTCAAAACTTTGTTACGCTTACATTTGATAGCGTACGCTAAAAATAGTATTTATAAGAGTACACAATTCGTACAAATATTTTCTTTCTAATGCATATGTAGATCTCATTGAAATACACTTTTATTCAAGTATTGTTATTTATCAACTGAATTCAATGATGTGGGTGCATATGTACTAAAAAATCCTTACACAGAAATTCTTTAAATTCACCACAAAATCATAATATTTACTATCTTCATTGCATAACTGAATAAGAATGAAGTTTCTTGAAGACTTATAAACAGATATTTAAAATGTTAGATTTCGAAGCATTACATTTTTAAACGAAACAATTTTGAAATAATAATATTAATTGCAGTGGGAGGGACTAAATATATTCAAAAGCTGATAGATGCCTTATCCTTCAGAAAATTAAAAATAGAACACGCGTGCTCGATTAGCAGAATCATGATTATCATACGCAGGATTTAAAACAGAAAGCACAATTAACAGAATGCGAAAATACATAAATATATCTACAGGAATAAACTTATTTCATACCGTCTCAGTTATGTAAAATATACTTCTTATATATGGCACTCGAATTACATATTTTCTGCAATTGTGGCAGTATGAAATTAGTTTATTCTATAGATATATAACAATAAATAGTTTATTGAATATCTTATATTTCTTTCATTTGATAATAAAATCACGCAAAAAGTAAATGATCTTTTAGTTACAAAATTCATAAAATAAGTAAATTATTTCAAAAAATCAAAAATAAATAATTTATGTTTAATATTGATACCGAATACATGTATAGTGCACTAGGTCTAAATATGAAATTTTCCGTACAATGGATGTTTGTAGAGGATTACTTTCTATAGAATCATAAATTTCCATGTTAATTTTTGCGCAAAAAAGAACTTTAGTGCATACACAATATATTGCTTGCTGAATTTTTATAGGATTAAATGGATTCATATCCATTTCCACATTTAGCGCGGAAATGACGGGGAAAAACTAATTTCCTATTGTTCCAGAATAAAGGAGGTCAAGGAAATGGCTTCGTCGAAGTCGGAGGCTGATTGGTCTATAGCTAGAAAAGGAATTTCTCTCCTATTGAACAATAAAACAGAGGAGGCCGAGATTTTGTTTACCCAACATCCCCGTAGCTTCCACATTCAGGCTGGTCGGAGCTTTGTGCTATTTATGGTAATATTTGATTATTTGTTTTGATTATTTTGGACGCTAAAGTCGCTAAGATAAAAAAATGTTCAAAGCAATTTATTTTCAAATGCTATAATTTCATTTCATATGGAGATTCATTTACTGATTAATGTAATTTCGAGCTTGTCAATTAAATAAAAAGATTATATCTATCAAGTAAAGCTAACTGCGGTTATTTAGAGCATGAAAAAACAGTTCTCTTGCCAACAATTTGATAGTCCTATCAAGTGAAATATCTCGTTAAATTTGACGATTAAAAAAAGTATCTAGATTTATTATGCAGCAGATAAAGAACGGGTTCAGGTGGGCGTTAATTTTCATTAATTTTTCAGTGTTCCCATTTCTTGAAACCATTGACTATCAAATTAAATTCTCTCTAATTATTCAACTAATTGAATAATTACTCTTTTCACCCGCGTTCATCAGAATTCGAAATGAAACGTCAATAGAGAAATATTATAATAATTAAAAATCCAATTCTACTTTAAAACATCCATATTTTTATATAATATACAAAGTATAACGAGTACAAAAAATATTCACTTAGTTTGATGAACGCAGCTATCGCACACTTTTTATTCACCTTTCTGCATTCCCGTATATCCATTACTCTTTCGAGCGATACCGCAATCCTCAAGAGAGAAATCGGAAAAGCGAAGCAGGTCAGACGTGAGTCACCGAACCCGCGCCTGCAAAATTTAGCGATTTAGCGCTAAATGTCGCTCTGCCTCTCTCTTGACTCGCGTGCTTATTACTTAGCCTCGCGTATGTTTTGCACATCTGAAGACAATGATTCTCGTTGTTCCCGGTGCCGCAGAACGCCCTGATGACGTTCGAGGACGACAAGCTGCAGCACGCGGTGCAGATCCTGCGTGAGATGGAGAAGGAGTGCGCGAGCGACATTGGCTGGATTAAATCTGTGAGGACGAGGGTCTTTGGGGCCGACACCTCCGACGTACGTATTAAGCTGTAGCTCACATATTTTACAAGTTCTCATGCTCACGCAAAATCTTTTCATTATTGCTTTTATTCACAAATGTGCAGAAACAATTATTCAAAAAGGCTATATATATTAGATCGATATTTTTCGAGCTTTTGCGTTTGTTATACACAATAATTTAATTCACAATTAGAAAAACCATATCCGCCATGTAGAATTCATGAACAAGTATGAGTTATGGCGTTCTCAAATTAGGTGAAAATTATTTTTTAAGGAACATCTTTCTGGTTCGGTTTTTCTTCTTTTTTATATCTCAAAGTATACGAAACAATTAAAGACTTCTTTGTAGCACATCTAGCTCAGAAACCTCTTATACAAAGTTTCAAAAATGAAATTGAAACTAGAAGAAAAAGAGTTTTCATTTGCTTTTTTGAAAAATACACAAATACCTGGTATCGGCAGCCCCGACTTTGAGAGTATTTTTATAGCTTTTCGACCCTCAACTTTTGAAGGAATCAACAATTTATAAAAAAAAAGTTCCAATTTCTTTTTTAAAACTTTGTGTAAGACGTTTCTGGAATAAATGGCTGAAGTTTAAAAAGCAAGGCTTTTTGTAATTTTTTTCAAAAATTTTAATCTTTAAAATAGGAATGTCACAAAGAAGTTTTTAATTGTACACGATTTTTTCGTATACTTTGTGCATTGTGGTGTGAGAAAGAAGAATATCGAGAAGGTGTGCCTTCAAAACAAATTGAACTGTTTTGAGGCCATAATAAGTGAGACATTTTTTAAATTTCCTCATATAGCATGTGTTTTTAAAGTAGAACTATAACCACGTACAAAAATTTGTTTCGCTTCAATCACGTTAAACTTACATAAATATAAATACAGTGGGTAGAATGCGAATTACTTTACGTGCGTCATAGAAACATGGTTTACTTTAACTTGCTACAAACCGAAAACATCATATTACGTGCGCTTAAATACACAGGTGTTTAGCAAAATTGTCGTGCAGAATGAGAAATCGAAGAAGAAAAATTAACGTAACATACATACGTCTGACTGTCCCTGAAAGGGTTAATCAGTAGTATAACAGACGAATACAAAACACCTATTTTTTCTACCTTTTTCAAACATTAAAATAATTCGACAAGCGATCTCGCTTTCAAGTTTCCTTAGATCTCTCACATTATCAAATCTTTGCATAATTAAACAACAATTGCAATCATCGAAGCATAATTTTTTCAATAAAGATTGTCGTCTCAATGCACGTTGAAATTTCTTTTGCGAAAGTGCTTTTACTTAAAAACAATCTCATATATATACATACGATAACAACTACATATAACCGGACTTGTGTCACTCGTCAACCTCAACAAACAAAGTTTCCATTGACCGCGCAATAACTTACGAGCAGCCGACAACGCCAAGTAAGTGATGCGGCTACCGGTTTACAGTTAGCAATTTCGTATTCACGAAGGCACCTCTTTCTCACGCTCGCGCGCATGTACATCAATGGCAATCGGGGCGGCCTTGGCACAAGCCCGGTTACACACACATGGATATACATACGTACATATACAGATACGCATATCGGAGAAAATTCGCCCGTTTCCCCTATATGAATAATTCTCAACGTCATCCTTTGATTGCGCACGGACGCAATGGCAGAGCGAGTACGTGAGGAAGTTGGAGCGTCAGGTGGTGCTGGCGGACTCGCAGGTCTGTGCTGCCCTGCTCACGCTGTTGCAGCAGGAACTCACGGGCTACGTGCGAGGCGGCTGGATGCTTCGCAAAGCCTGGAGGGTCTATCAGCACACCTACAACCAGATACTCCAGCTCTACAGGCGCACCTTCGGCAGCAGTCCCATCGGTTAGACACGCACTTTGGTTCATTCTTTTCCTCAATTATACCATATAAGTATAATACGTGGTATTTCGCGTGGTTGCTGATCTGCGGTACAAGATGCCATATATATGATATGTGTAGATGTTAAACGATGCAACTGGCATGATGAGTATACTTCGCATTTTTTGTCGATATGGACGTTATTTCAGTCTGTGTAATGAGATAATCTACAATGCCATATATGCGGTTGTTGCAAAGAGAACACACATAAGCCTCTGGAAATCGATTTATAATTTATTTCTAACTATCGATTTTTCTATACAATGAACTTTTTCATCGGGCAAACCTAATTATGTTTCGACACGAATATGGACTTCGTAAATACTATTTTTAGACGTTTGCAAAATAAAGAGAACCCTATAAAGTTTTCGTCATATATATAACCCAGATTCTTTTATTCATGTGTGTATAATATTGGTGCAATGTCCTAAAATGCAAATTTTATTATTTTACACTGCTTAGAGTGCACTTGATTATCTGATACAAGTTTTTCTTTACAATTTTTCCAGTGATATTTCATGACAATAATTATAATCAATGGAAACGTCTGGAAAAGAATAAGCTTCGATGGCTATACACATAGCTTATTTCATAACTTTTAGCTTTTAATAAATTAAAGAGTAAATTCACCGAGAGAAAATATTATGGTTATTAACACCGTGCTATACTTTTTACTGTAGAAAAAACGTTAAAATAAATTCTAAAGTATTCCGACAGTATATTTATGTTCAGAAAAATCTTCTTTTTCATCATTAAAAAAAGAGTTAATTGAAAGACAATTCAAAAAGTTTGATATTTCCAGAACGCATGACTGAAGTTTTGTATCATAATTCTAAGAATTATTCAAGATACAACGTACACTTCCTTACATGAGGCGAGGATTTACTCAAAACTTTAATACTGTTTATCTTGAAGCAGTTTATTTTAAACTGCTTGGAGTGATATCCCGAAGACTAATAAAACAATTCTCTTTGGAAAGTTCTCTTTATGCCTTAGAAGAATGGAAAACTTTTTATATATATACATCGATACTTTTTATTTTAAAAAGTATTTGTTTAACCTTTTAATTTTAAGTTCCCAATAGAGTTAATTTTAACTAGAAAAATGTTTATTAGAAATACATTTTATCTGTATTTCTATCAAAAATATACTTACAAGGAAAGTTTTTCACCTCTGGATCGTGGATTTAGCTGAAACTTTAGAAAGTTATAAACAATCAAAGACAGCGCAAGAAAATAGTTTAAAAAAGCACTCATCAAATCTATAGGAAAAAGAGAAATTTTGAACGATTTTCTTATTTTGTCTTTCAACAACAACAACAAATCAAAGCTTGAATTAAATCTCTTTCTGACTTCTTCCTGTTTATTTTTGCATGATTTTTCTGGCATTTTTAGCTATCGACTTATTTAGATACCTGTGGCTACCTGTTTGCCCTACATATTTAAAAAAAACTATTCTATCTTTGTCTCCAGAGCCAAACTAAATAATTTAAAAAATCGGGTACCTAAATAAGTCGATAGCTAAAAAAAATAATAATAATATAACAATCAAAATGTTATATATAATGTTGTGTCACTCTAGTTAGACTAGAAGCAAATAGCTCTATGAAGCGTCATATTATAAACACGACCACCCGCATGGTTGCAGGTCTCCACTCGATATGCTGCAGTCCGGGCGAGCCATGCAGCGCCTCGTCCTCGCAGCTGCAGAGTCCGGCGAGTCCCTCGTCCGAGTGGTCGGTGCCCTCGTGCAACGGCTACGCGGCCGGCTGTCCGTCGCCCACACCGACGGCGGCGACCCTCGCCTCGTCCGCCTCGCCGTCAGGTCTGCGCAGCTCTCTATCAATGCTCTTCTCGCTCGCCGGAATCACGTCCGAGCAACAGACACCGTAATTTTTTCTTCTTAAACAAAAAAAACAAAACAAAACAAAGAACAGTTCGGATACGTACATACACCGATGATGAGACTAATTTTACTATATATCGAGGGGAGGGAGGCAGTTGGGTGATGTACACATGGATGCTACCGTTATAGTACATTGTGCGCTTTCGCGTCTTTGTTTGTTGTCACTTGCTGTCTCCCTCGTTCCCGCCTACGCGTGCTAGCGAATTCGGTATAGTGAACTCATCGATCGCGGCTTCGTCTCATTCATCGTTTCTCATGCCTTGGTTCCTTTTGTCGTTGCTTACCATTTCCATTCAGTTCATTTATCACGTACGTTCCATTGTAGGCTCTATTTTGATTCGAATGTAGATTTGCCTAATTTAAATTGGACAAGTTTCTTTTGTGTACTGATGCCGAGTCAAGCTGCTGTAATTATGATGAAACACTTTCTTATTTTAATTTTTTATACATATGAAAAAATTCGCGACGAAAAGAAATTTTTATTACAGTAATTGTGAATATCAGAAGAATTAAATAACTTTTACATAGACGTCACCAAAAGTGTTACATAAATTTAAACTCTATATATTTTTATTTATTTATCTTATTGTGATATTTACTTATGCATTGTTGTTTAGGGAGTTCATTTTCATGTTTCATTATCGATCCACTATTACACTCACTGACTATTTATTAACATAATAATCTTAAAGCTATATTTTTCATATATTTCTACCAGTAAGTATATAAGCGCAAAAGTAAAGTAACATGACCACACGTTGCTTCAGTTTATTAACTGTGCATAATGCAGGTACACTATGACTATAAAAGCGAAAGCTAGTCTTATTATATACACTAAATGCTTCAAAGCGCTCTTAGCTAGCTTTCCTGCCAATTAGCGAATGAACTCAGAAGCTTATAGCTAGTTATTTTACTATAATAAGAAAGATAATTAGTGTAACTCGGTTCTATATTATATTTGCATTTTGTATCAAACGCTTTGTAGACATTAAATTTACTGTAAACGTTGAATTTCATTTAATTAAACGGTAAACAAAAGCAACCTGGAAATCGTTTACATTAATTATTTCTTCAGATTTACTGTATATTCCCATTAAAAAAAAATATGTAAAACTAAATCTTTAATTTCTCCGTCTGGACATCGATTTCTACAGTTTCGTCGAGCCGTCGGAAGTCTCGAGGTTGATGTCAGCGGTCAGCTTTGGCTATGGGATATTTCAATTATGCGTCAGTTTACTGCCGCCCTCGTTACTAAAAGTTATCCACTTCTTGGGTTTTGAAGGAGACAGACAGGCTGGACTTACAGCCCTGATGTACTCGAGAACAAGCGAGGACATGCGAGCGCCACTTGCAACGTACGTATATATATAAGGCACATATTATTTTAACAATTATTATGAAGAAAAATTTATTAAATATATCTCATGCGAAGCGTTTGATTTCGAGTTTTATCAAAATTTTATTTTTCGAGTTTTATCAAGATTCTATTTTAACATCAATAATAAGACAATTCTTATCAACTGATTAGTTAGCTAATAACCATTTATGACAGCCATTAAAGTATTTTATGGCTATGAACTCTTTTCCAATTTTTATCGCCGTACGTTTTGATTGCCCAAATATTTGTTACTTCTGATTTATCTATTATTGTGTATTTTGTAACGCTAATGTAAGATAATATAGATTGAAACTGCAGGCTCGGAGTCTTTATAATTATTCAATTGCATAATTAAGTTATGTCCAAACAATAAAATAAATTGTTAAATAAATTATTATTTAAATGTGATGCAAATTATTTCTACGTATGTTATAAAGCTTCTTGATTGTAAGTATGAAAAAATACTGCCAGTAAATTGAAAAAGACAATTTTTTTTTCTTCTTTTAATGTTGCTCCGTAATCTTTTGATTAGTCAACTATTACGACATCAAGATATTTTGCTACTAATAAATAATTATTCTTTTTATAGTTGAATACTAAAATCAATTATCAAACAAAATTTTACAGGTTGGCTTTGTTATGGTACCATACAATAGTCAGACCATTCTTTGCACTTGATGGCTCAAACGTTAAGGCTGGAGTTGAGGCTGCTAAAGAATTGATACTAGAATGCCAACCAGAATTTCAGGACTCGGCGTTGTTTTTATTTTTCACTGGAAGAATCGAACGATTACAAGTAACGTATAAATGTGTATTTCATAAATTTTTGCACTCCCTCATAAGACATTTTGGCTTATAAGTATATAAAAAGGAATTTTCATAATGGCTTGAATTATTTCTTCCTAAAAATTTTTCAATTTTAAATCGGAAAGTAACTACAAGTTTCCTCGAGCGTTTGTTCGTGCGCATGTACCGGTGACAAAAATAATAAGTTGTTACTTTTAGACCGATAATAAAGTCATCATCTAAATTCTGATAACAGGTGTCTTCTTATCTCAGCCGAACTAAAAATAAATTAACGTTCCAAGTACCACGTATCCCAATGATATCCAGCAAACAATCGCTATACAAATAAACCTAATCGTCATTTCCCAAATGAACGCCTGCTGAAATCACTCGCTCATCTGATACATATATTTGTCACGACTATATATTTGCAGTCGAACGTGAGCGGGGCGCTGCGCGCCTACGAGAAGGCGGTGGCGATGTCAGCACAGCGCGAGGTGAGACTGCTTTGCCTGCACGAGGTGGCCTGGTGCCACCTGATCCGGCTCAACTACGAAGACGCGCACAGCTCGCTCAATACCCTGCAAGAAGAGTCGCGCTGGTCCAAAAGCTTCTACGCCTATCTCGCAGCCGGTAATACGCGCCTCTCGTTGTAATCTCTGTATGTAATCGATGTTTGTTTTCGCGCCACCATCTCTGTGTCAATGTTTGGAGGATGGGGTGATGCAACGGAGGCGAATCCTCATTCAGATTTCTCGCCGCAACGGGTTAATAATTTTGGCAAACTCGCGCGATAAGCTTGAATCAACAAGATAGGCTCTAAAAAATTGTTTACATTTATGAATAAATAGGGCACAAAGGTAACGTCGTTGATGTGTTTAAAAAATGAATATATAAGAGTTCGTTCCGAATTTTATCACGATAAGGAGGAGGCACGTGAAATTCTTAGCTCGTGTTAGATGTTACAGATAAACTTGGCCTCTTTTGTTCAAAAATATTTTTTTGATTCAATATCAACTTTATAGAAACAAAAAATGAGATAGAAACGAAAATCTGATATAGGTATCCCAAATTACTTATATAAAAGAAAAATTACTCTCATAAATGAGTTGACAAACTTTCGATTACGAAAAAAAATTGTTTATTGTCTATCTTGAGCAAGGCGAATTTTCACATCTTTTCAATGTTTTCAGTATCTTCGGGCTCGGAGGGCGACTTCGAGAACCTGCTGACGACTTGTCGCAAGCTGACGGTCTTCCTGGCGGGCACGACGCGCGAGACGCAGCTCGGCCTGTTCATTTCGCGCCGCTCGCCGAAACTCATCGACCAGGAAACCGGACGCGCTTACACGGCGTCGTACTACAAATTGCTCGTTTACGAGCTGCTCTATCTCTGGAACGCGCTCCCCTCTTGCTCCACTGAGGCGCTGCGCAGCATTCTAGTCGGTAGGTTACTCTACTGCTCTGCTCGACACTTCCGTCGCCTCGCTCCAAATGCATCGTTATAAGGCTTATCTTATCTGAGACCGCGTGCGCTCAGTCTTTTACCTTTTGCCGCGGCTTATTAGAGAGCTGCTGACCTGTTACGATTACTTCATTAAAAAGATTGGGCTTGTTTCGAGCTAGGAAGCAATGCTTACACGCATTATCATGCATGTATGTGAAAAGTTATTTTAATAAGAGATTTTTTTTTTTCATTTAGATTTCAAAAGTTTTCCAATACCTAATACATAAATCGAAAAATTGCAGCAATGATTGATTGGCATGATTTTTTTACGAATAAGCGAAAAAAGGTTTTTAAGAAATAAAGCACAGTATATAAATATTTTGATGTTTGAAAATACCTTGCTAAATATTTCCTGTAACTCGAGATCTTTTCCGGTTAACAAAACTTAACTAATTGTAATGTTTTATTATAATTTCCAAAGTTAATTCAACGTGATTTCAGAGTGTAAAAATAGTCATTCCGAGGAGCCAATGGTTGGTCTGTCTGACCTAATTGAAGGAGCTGCTTATTCGTACCTTGGAGATAAAGAGGCTGCCACGAGGTGTTACCGTAATTGTTTAAAACGGCGATTTCCCTCTAAAGACTCGATAGATCAGCATATTAGCGCGTTCGCATTATATGAATTGGGTAGTACGCTATGTCACGGCCCGGTAAGTTTCATCACCTTGTTAAAACTGATAATTCTTCGCAAGACCAAAACCATTTGTTTTATTCATTAAAAATTATACGATTCACAGAACGTTGAAGAAGGAAGAGTTGTTTTGCAAAGAGCTCAATCGCAGTATAAAGATTATGACTTCGAGGGTCGCCTAAACGTCCGAATACATGCAGCGCTGAAAAAAGTATCGTAATAAAGGAAGAAGAAAATGAAGAGTATTATTTCGAAATGTGTTGTATTTTGTAAACGCGCATTTTAATGACAACAGAAAAACACATGATATTAATCATTGTAACGTGATACTAGTTTAGTGCTTTTGTTAAGAAGTTCGAGGATTATTACCACTGTTGCCGCGTTAAGAATAAAGTGCTATTGTTTTTATAAAAAAAGTCTAGAGCCACTCAAAACAAATGGACATACTTTAAAATTGTAAACACCGATGGATCGGATCTGTTATAACGACGAAATTTTCGAGAAAAAAAAGAATGATGGAATATGAATTCAATTTATCTTTATTACTTGTTAATACTCAGAGCTCATGGCAAATAATGGCGTGAAAGCCGCAAATGTCCTTCCATAATAATCCGTCTTAAAGATACAGGGTACCTTCGTATCCAATGGACAGATCTCACCAGTGTATCTATAAATATATACGTACGTGCGATTACGAATATGCGCACGCATTCCAACCTCAACAATGCTCTTGTAACATGTATATATATAATGTTTATAAAGTTTACAGATCAGATCACACGTAAATTCTTAATTATTTATTATATCCTTTTTATTTGAATAAGTTGTTTCGATATGAATACCTTATTATGAGGAAATCTACAAAAGTTGAGTTAGAGTGACCACCAACTAAAAAAAAAAATTTGTGCTACATCTTTGGGACATTTTTTCTTCTTCTATGGGACATTATTATAAAATACGAAAAAAGTACTTAGTGTACCTACCAACGAAATTGATCTCGGCCCACTGTTTTTTAGCCATTTTTAATATGCGCACATGAAAAAAAAAAAAAACGGGAAAAATGTATCAAAAGACGTATCATGTTTTGTATATTACATAGCTTTTAAGCCGGTGAAAATGTTTTGCTTCCGATGAAAATAAAGTACAAGAATCGAGCTTTATTTAGGAAAAAAGTTTCTCGGATCGAGTTTACTGATCATCGCTGAACTCTGTGAAAAATAAATTTTGTTGTTTACACAAGCTCAGAAAGTTATTTTAATCGATATCGAGCTTGTTCGCATGCTCGATCGGTAATTCAATCCCTATCATTTGTGCATAACGAAACGCCCACGATTTGAAGCGCCGGAAAATACACTTACTAGCTGTATGTGTATATATACACATACCAGCTGTATAAAAGTATAGTTTTAATCTAGAATAACAGATTGTTCTGAGGTGTGTGAATTTTTTTTTTACAGGGCTTAGCAACGATCAGTAAACTTGAGCACCGCGAAAGATTTTTTCTAAACATCCAATGGAATCCGGTTTTGTGCCTATAAAGATCTATTCTTTTACTTTCTTTTCATGGGATTCGTAACATACTCTCCTAAAAGCTATGTAATATTATATACAACAAAGCATGATGATATGCTTTTTTATACATTTTTTACGTTTGCACGCTTAACTCTAGCACCGAGAAACTTTTCTTAACTACCAATTGAACCCGGATTTCTCCTGAATAAAGCTCTATTCTTGTACTTAATTTTCTTCGGGGCAAAATTCCTATACTATTTCGCTCCTAGGCCGTAAAATTTGAATTTACGGATCAAGTAAGGATTACGCGTCTGATGCTTCGGAGGATGTATAATTAACTGAGTGATAAAATCATCCTTTACGAACTTCAAATAGTACTTAGCCCTGGTACTTTGCAGGTACTTTTGTCAAAAACATGTTATCTTCATTTACATATTTCAAATTTAAGACTTTATTTATATATTGCTATTAAAATATTATTTATAATGTAGATATTTATTTAATTTAATTTTATCATTAGAATTTGTTTTCTGTGAAACTTAACATCATTTACTTTTGACAAACCGAGTGTAATAATATTGCTTTGCTATGAACGTAGCCAAAGTCGCAAATCGAACACAGACAACAACACTAAACCTTAAAACGTCAAAAGTGAACAATCCGGTTTGCCAATGATTGTTTACGGAGGACCCCATGAATTATCAAGATGCCTGTGGCTTTAACGTGGGAAATTACTTAGGTCAGCCAAGTCACCCTCAAAGAGCACCTTGGTATTGCAAATTCATCAAACCCTTCTTTTCATTTGTCGTGTCTGTTTTACTGGGTTAGTAACTTCATTAATGTTTGTCATTTTCAAGCAAAATTTAGTATCCTGCGAGCAACATTAGCTAATGTAATTGATCAATTACTTTTCAGCATTATCGATGTCCCACCTTTGCGAAAAATACTCATCAAATAATTCCCTTCAGATGATACATTCAGACTTAAACAACTTAAGGAATAACCTAAATCTATTATCAGTAATATAATAACGTTTTGTTACATTGTAATATATTTTAATATATCTTTAATTATGCAAATATCAATAATTTGTACAGAATGAGGTGAGAACATTAATGGAAACCAGAGACGAATTTAAAAATAAATTAAAAGACATTGTTTGTAGTATGCCTAAGATATCAGAAGCGATTCTTCATCTTAAAAGCGAAGTTTCTGAAGGTAAATATTTAATAATTAAGAATTATTATAAGAATAACTGCTTCATCCACTTAATAGGTATAGAGGTACATACGAATAAATTATTACAAGCATTGTCTCCAAATGCAATCAAAGAAATGATGAGAACTGAGTTGGAAACTTATGATGCTGACAAAACCGGGAAAATGGATTATGCTCTTGAAACTGCAGGTTGAATATCAGTATTATTTAGGTCTATCTTTTAGAAATATGCACATAAACAACAAAATTATTTTAGGTGGTAAAGTTTTAACCACAAGAAATACTGAAACTTATCCAGCTGGTAAAAGAAGAATGTTTGGCATACCCTTCTGCGACTGCGAACAGCAAAATACGCCACAATCAATAATTCAGGTTTTTACATATAAAAAGCAAAAGAGACTTGGCGGTTTCAAATAAAAGTCAGGTTATTTTTGTTAATGCTTAGTTAACCAATTCTTTGTTAGGATTTTTATTGTAGACCGCTATAATCTTGATATTAGTTTTCAACGCGTGTACCATGCAATATAATAAAATCTTTTATTGTTATATCAAAAGTCAGGCGTACTTCCGGGAGAATGCTGGGCTTTTAAAGGTAGTGAAGGTGTGGCTGTAATTCAACTATTAGGATATGTACAAGTTACTGGATTTACTCTTGAACACGTATCGCCCATGATTACACCAACTGGAGAGAGTAATTCTGCTCCGAAAGAGTTTGATGTTTTGGTTTGTCTCTACTTGAAGCAATGCTTTTTTTTAAACAAATTGAATATTTGAAAAATAAAAGATTTTAAAAATTATTTAGGGCTTAACGGATGTCGATGATAAACACGGATTTCTCTTTGGTAGTTTTACTTACGATAATTCTGGACCTCCAATGCAATACTTTGAAGTTCAAGTAAGTTTATCTGTAATATGTTATTTAAAATTAATACTCAACGAAGTAACTACTATTTTGTCTGATTTACAGAATATATCCAAAAAATCTTACAAGATAGTTGAACTGAAAGTTTATTCTAATCATGGCAATACTGATTATACGTGTATTTATAGAATAAGAGTACATGGAATTCTCACATCATATGAAAACACGAACTATTAAGAATTCATTTTGAATGATAGAGAAAGATTTTACTGGCTACAGTTATAGATTTATATAAGAATTATTTTGTAGAATGTAATTTTTAACTTTATAAATTCTTTATCAATATTGGAAATACAATCTCTTAAACTTTGTAAACTGTCTAAAAATATAATTATAATTATAGGCTGGGCAACATTTTTTAGGTTTAAATTTATACTAGTTCCGCTGCAGTTCTAAGAAAATATTTTTTTTATTGAATGATATATAGTTTCATATTAGGGAAACGAGGAAAAAACGAACAATGATTAACATAATCTTCACTCAATATATTTCCTTTGTACAGTTCTTACACTCTATCAATTATTTCGCCTATGTTTCATTTTTCCTACGCGGCTGTCTCTCACACTTCCACAACTCAACAGTCATTCTCGTGTAATTTGTTTATTCCCTAATTAGTTAATCTCTTGCTTCACGATCTCACGCACTCGTTGAATTTTCGAAACTCTCGCGCTCCAAATAATAGTCACCGCGTGTACTGTGCATGTTTGCCCCTCTGTACTGTCTCACCTCACAAATGCTTTTTCTCGTCAGACCACAAACTACGACTCAACTTTTTTATTTTTTATTTCATTAATTATTTCGCTAGATGTACGTAAAATAGTGCGCGAACTGCGACGGCGAGGCAGCTCTTCAACAAAACTGTCCTTTATTAAATATATATACATATATATTTATATACTTTTATTAATCGTTTTTTTTTTTGCTTATTTCTTTTTTTTATTTAAATCAACCTCTTTAGTTTTACTTATTTACTTATGTAATCCAACTCCTCCTCGATAAAATTTAAACGACATACCAACAAAAGTGCGACACGCTTTTGCGTTTAATGTTCTATTTTCTTAACTTATGCATTATTTTTCTTCTCTGCTCTGTTTACACAGTCATAATTTACGATATATAACGTGACATGGATGTGCACCGTTTCGCGGCTCTTCTTGCTTTTTCCTTTCTCTCGTCCTTTCTCATTCCCATTCATCTGAAGAAGATCTGCGAAACGTCGAATGGCTTCAGTATCACGACTTTTTTTTCCTTTATATGCAAAAAAAAAAGGATACATATCACGTGACACTAATAGTAATTACTTTGTTTATTACTTAGTACTGTTTATTACGCTTTCTTTTCACTGCTTTATTTGTTTTATTTTAAAATCTCGGATGCCTTGTTATTTAACAACCGCTACGAAAAATCATCAAAGAAACGCGCGTAGAAGAGAAAACTGAACGAAAAAAGAGTAAACGGCGCGAGAGGCACGTTTCACATCGTACAAGTTTTGTACCCAATAGAAGTTTTCTTATTTTTACAGTTCATTACGATTATTTTCATCGATTTAAAGTTTAAATACAATATTCAGCTGACGTTTAAAAGAACTGCACTAGATCGGCGGATTGCACTCGGATCGTCACACGCTAGATAATTCGGAGGTCAGTCGTCTAACGCTATCGAGCTATCGAGACTCGGACGTGGTGCCAAGTGTACAGTGTGAATTCTCTAAGTCCTCGCTCGTATATTGTTTTATCCCCCAACAAAATAGAAACAGTGTGTATTTTTACAAATTAAGGTTCAACTTTTTATTGTTATTCTTTTACCAGAAGCCAGCTATCGGATTCGACACACAAAACTACATATTTCTTTTAATTATCATCAGAGTTTTCGCATAGCTTTTAGTTTAATTTTAAGAAAGTGATTGTCAAAATATTTCGATTAATTGAGAAGCTTACAATTCTATTGTTTGAAATAATATTGTTTGAAATATTTATGACTGCAATGATATATTAATATTTATGAATCAATGCTTAAGGTGTATCTATTGAAAAATTGAATTTACAATCTGGTTAATTGACAAATTTTTAAATAAATTATCGAATTGAAGTTTTGTTACTCCACTAGTTTAATTAAGACTATAAGTAAATCAAACATGTAGTTTTCATCGTCTTCAACGATATTCAGCCCAGATTTTTTAGAATTTCAATTAGAATTTAGAAAATGTACTGTGAACTTTCATCGAGTTTGTGCACTTGTTTGTTTCTTATTATTTAAACAGATCTAAATCAACTTTGACCGATGGTTCATTTATTTTTAATAACATAGTTAAAATTAGTCATTGTAATATACTTCGTTGATCTAAAAAATCTATTATTTCAAAAAAATATTTACAACATATTTACATGTTCGTGTATCTATAGTTGAATTAATAAAAAAAAATACAATGAAACTTTACGAGAATAAATTTACAACGTTGACGTACACAATGGATCTATGAGAGATACTGAATGTAGTAGCTTTAATCTTTCTTTTTTAATTAATAATATACTTTACATTCATGGGTAAATAAATATTCATTGTTATAAACGCTATAAATTCATGTAATTGTTTAGCAACATATTTTAATAATTTAAATAAATTTGGGCTATTAAATATTTCCTATTATCTTCTCTTCTATTTTCTTCCCATAATGAAAATTTCCGATAAAAAATGATTACTACTATATTGTAACTGTAAATTAAACATAGCATAATAATCAACATTCAATATTGTACAAACATTTGCTCACATAAATAATAACAGTAGATACTAACTTTCTTTAAAATTTCAAATGATTGTTTACAATGATTTTCATTAATGCGGGCAAAAAAAAAACGTTTTCATTCATGTTTGAAATCGTAATCGGTGGCACCACTACCGGGCGAAGGTTCGTCAACGTTTGTGAAGGCATAGAGTTTCTTTTATATTCGACGATCGTTAAGTATGCTATACTAAGTAGTATCAAAATAAATCACACCAAGTGTATAGAGTAGAATATTGTACATATATGTACAGAGAACTTTCTATCCTTGTCGTTATAGATCGCTCGTTCGCAATTTTTTTTCGTTTAAACTTCATTTTATTAAAAAGTTACGCTACCATTATCTACTTGTCTGCTGCTTGATAATTAATTTTTTTTGTTTTTTGTTTTTTTTTTCATCGCCATAAAATCTTCATTTTTTCATTGTTATTAGGAAATACACTATAATTAAAATATATCACAGATGTTAATAAAAAACTCTCTACGAAGTCAAAGCAGAGTAGAACGAAACATTTGAACTAGTCATCTTCACGAAGTGTCAGAGCGTGTGTAAATGGCAATAGGTTTTCTCGTTATTCATTTTCATTTTACCGTTCGTGAGAAGTTTGAGAAAGTAACGCATTATAATTCATTTTTTTTTATTTTCTTACAACGTCAAAGTCTCGGAAGTACTTTTCCTCTATGTAAAGTTGTAAAATTTCAGAAAAGTCTAAAAAATTCCGTAGAAAAGTGACAGTGTGTATCGTACTTCGAACGTTCGATTCTCGAGAATAACTACTCGCTAAAAAGTTCCGACTCCTACGCGCGCGAAACACAAATTGTCCTCGACGTCCTCGGAACTAAATCTCGCGTGTACATTAGCACTCTCTCTCTCTCTCTCTCTTTCTCTCTCTCTCTACCGACTTGCTGTCTCTCAAGCTTACAGAGTCTATAAAATGCCTATCGAAGAAGAGATTATTATTGCTTTCTAATGAGACAGAGAATATGCGTTGGATATTTTTATTTCCTTGAATTTGACGTCGTTGACAAGATTGTCCTGCTACATGCAGCTTGAATTCGAGAGTTTTTACATAGAAAAATTCAGAGGAAAACTTTCATTTTTAGCTTTGACTATATAATAGTTTGTTTTTAATTTTTTCGGAAAATCAATCCCGAGACTCCGAGCGGCTTTCAGTCGTGCGCGAACTGAACGTCTGCCGAGAAGAAGAGAAGTGATCGAAGTTTTGACTACTTTCGACGGCGAGACCGTCCCCCTCGACTGTAACGCGAGCGCGTAATTCCACGTGCAGTTTTTTAGGTATGTAGATTTCACACGGAGAAAAACTTTCAGTTGAATTTCCTTTACGATTATTATCTTTTTACGTAGCTCAATTATTATCATGATTGATTGATTTGAATTTCATTTTGGTCATTTTAGGATAGAAAGGTTTCTTCCACAATCTGATTAAAAAGTATCAATAGTTTTATTAAGAAAAATTGTCGTCTTATGTAAAATAAGACGGACGTACGTTGATGCAATTAAAAAACAAAAATTAAAAATTTTAACAAGTTATTGTTGACTATTCTTTAAAATTATCTATACAACAACTTTTAATCAATTACATTGTGTTACGTTAAAGGGAACGTTTTTATTAAAGCTGTTGTTAAACGCCATACGTATGAAAAGTTTTTCTCGGTGCAAGGAAAACCGAGGATCACTCGATCTATTTATATTCATACAAATAAAATTTATCTTCAATTACCGATCAACGCAGAATAGTGTCGATGTTCATCTAAATACGCTAAACTGTTACCTATAATTATACTCGTTTACTGTTCCGGCTCGTTAAACTGCCGTTTTTGTTTGCAACGTTTTTTATTATTTTTCCTATTTTATTCGTACTTTTTTTTTCTCCTAATTACGTCGTTAATCATCAGTTTTAGGACGAATTCTCCCACATTCGACTCTCGTTTACGGATTCTCGTTCGTGGTTAAACGCTGACGTTTCTGGCATTAACAACAATAATATTACTTAGAGATTGTCATGAGTGTGGCAACGTCGTGTATCACTGACGAGACACGATAACAAGTTCATTTTTTTTTAATTTTTAAACGACAGAAGACAGCGTCACTCGTCGTTTTTCATGCACTTTTCCTCATTTTTATCCGATTGATTGCACAGAGATGCGCAATCGTCATAATCAAACATTGCCAATGCAAGTTATTATTGTTTGTACACATTTCAACGAAGAAAGGAAAAATTCGCTTCAACATCAGTGAAATTAATGCTATACATACGCTACAAACGTTCCGAACGAAATAAATATATATAATATATATATATAAATACAGGGTTTTCGTGAGTTCGCAACAGAACAACAGTTCGTAAGCCTTTACTTTCGTCGTTTAAAGTCTTTCATTAATATTTTTTTTTATAACATAGCGTTAAGGTACACCGTATGTATATATCGTCCATCCGTTGATCGGTATATATCACACTTCGATTTTCACCCGCAAAGTCGCATCGTCATCTTCGATCAGGTGGCGCTCCGCTGCACAATCATTTTTCTTCGTCTTCTTGAAAAAGGCGTCAAAGGCGAAAAGGAGAAGTTATGTGTGTATGTGTATGTATCTGAGTACGTATGTGTATGTGTGTGTGTGTGTGTTTAACGACTATATTGTCATGCACTACAGTCTTTCGAAGAGTCCGCGACTGGGACAGGACAGCGAAAGATATATGTATACTCAAGTTTTTCTTTTTCCCTACGAATGTTGCTTTGTTTGTCGACTCGAGTTCGTCCTTTTTGAGGTACGACGGAGATACATTATCGCTACGAAGACAGACCTTTTTCACCAACTATAACTACGCGTCCTCATCTAGTTCGCTTCGTTTAGGCTCAGAATATAATTAATTGTCAATCTATCGATACGAGCAAAGTTATACATAACTAGTACAAAAGTCAAAAGCAAACGGAAATCAGTCGTGCGAGCGTTTCTAGAAGCTACAGCTTATATCTACACACGTACGGTACGAATCTTAATCGTACTTTTATATACGCACGTCTATATAAAAAAAAAGAAGAAAAGAATAAGGGAAAGCCTAAACAAAGCGAACCGCGCGCGCTCCTCGTCCTCCTCCGTCACGCTTTCCACGGGGAAGAACCGCACCGATAATGCACCATAGATGCTCGTTCGCTCTCATTCATTCGCCTCTACGCTTTGGAATCACGGTCGTCCCTGGCGGGGCTCTTTTTCCTCCGCACGCCACCGTCGCCATTCGTCCCGTCAACGACGACAACGACTACCTCGGAATCGCTGTTTCGCCTGTCGGCTGTAGTCTCTTCCTTACGATGCTCGCCCTGCTCCTCCGACTCGTCGACGAAGATACGCAATTCCACGCTGCTTGGCCCACATCCCACGCTCACGTATTGACGCTTGTCCTCGCTTATGTCTTCCTCGTCCTCTTCATCGGCTTCAGCATCGGCGCGGTCCTCCTCCTTGACGTAGAGCTGGCCGTAGCCAGTGTTGGGGTAGGATGTCGTAGAGGAGACGGGCTTCAGCTTGGAGGGCCGCCTCTCGTTGATGATGGATTGCACGTCGAGGTCTTCCGTGACGATGGCTTCCGGCACGCTCGGCTTCTCCGCTTCCTTCGGCGTGACCTCGCGCCGGCCGTACGTCACCGCTCCGACGCCGTAGCTCGAGACGCTCGGTGACCTCGAACCACTGCGTTACAAGTTTTCTTAAATTAATTTATAAATATTTATACTTGTCTTAATTAAGGTTCAATAGAACTGGATTCATGTATGTACGTCGAGAACACCGTAATCTCATTTTAATGATATGCCCTTATAGCTTTACGTATAATAATACCTTTTTATAATCTACTGTAAAGGTATTTTCAAATGAAAAAATTAGAAACAATCAAAGTAAAATGCTATATATAATGACCTGGAAACGAGGGGACTGGTGGTATCGGAGGACATCAGCTCGGGAGTGGGTATCCTGGCCTTTGCCGAGCCCAGATCGGCTATCGGGCAGAGGAAGTTCTTCTGCTTGTAGCTGCCGCTCGTGTCGGCGACGCTCGAGGTCGTCGAGTGACAGGAGGGCCTGCGTTGCTGGATGGACTCGACGGACGAGGGCCTCGAGGGTGGGCCGACCGTGAGGAAGGATCGGTTCTCCGGCGTGGCAGCTGATTGTTGAGGTCTGGCCAGATGCCGGGTACTGCCGTAGCTGCCGGCGATCGAGGCGTTGGAGCCGCGCTGTGGTATGATTCGCGGTACGCTCAGGTTGCTCGCGGGCTTGCGGATCAGTTCGGCGACCTCGAAGTGCATCGGCGGCGTTGAGAACATGCCGCCGTGGCGATGCTGCGAGTGGAAAGTCTGACGGCGCTTCACCTTGAACTTGGAGGGTTTGCCGCCTGCGCGTTGTTGTTGATAGATAGAGCGGCGACTGTCATCCATTGTTGACACAGACGCGTCTATTGGACGTGGGAGAAGAAGACAAACAAGGTGGTTGTTAGGTTTCGCGCGAATATGGTAATTGAGGATTATAGCGCGGGGGTATACACATATAGGCGCACACGTATTATTATATAGACATGTAAGTGGTTACACCCAAAAACTTGTTCGGGATCAAGCGTTATGGATATCGTTATTGTGATTACATTGATTATAATAGTACGAAATTGATTGATTTGTTGTGAAAAATGGATTTTAAGGTGGTTGTTTGAAAGTTTCGGGGTATTTGTGAAAATAACAATTATACGATCTTACTCTTTGCAAATTATAATTATTTCGGAAATTTTCACCCGTGGGGTTTTACATAATCATTTGAGGAACAAATTAAACACCTGTGCAATGACATGGAATGAAAAATGAAAAAAAATTAGCAACTTTGAACGACTGTTTCTTGAATGAACAATATCTGTATATATGCCAGGTTATAATCTTAGGTATCAACATTTTTTAAATAAAACATGAATTTTCTTCTGAATGGTCTGCATCTTAGTAGAAGTATACAACCACCTTAAGAATTATTTTATATCTTACAATCTCTTATTCTTAAAAGAATAATAACAAATGTTTATATATCGCAGAGCGAATATACGATTTCATTTTAATAACAGTAAATATTTCTGTAAATTTAGATCAATTGATATTTTACTTGTATTTTCCTCTGTAATTATAAAAGAAATGGTCATTATGATATATAGTACTTTAGAATGTCTTTTTATTTATTGTCATTGATTTTTATTTATATCTACTAAAAACCAATATTTATTATATCTATTTTAAATATTACTTAATTAAATTTGTATAATAATGATATATTCATAAAGAAACAGAACAAGCAATTCTGTGAATAATAAGTTTGAAAGCAGCATAAAAAAGAAGAAAAGTTGAAAACCCATATCACTTTAGAAAAAGAAATAGTATGACGTAAAAAAAGTTAATCTACAGTGATGATTAAATTTCCATGTAGCATATTATGAGTAATATGGGATTTCTCGCACATTTATGGTGAATAATTTGCCAAAACAGTAAACGTGAAGGCGTGAGAGAGAAAAAAAGAGAACAGTACAACTTTGAGAAAAGACACAGACTGACGCTTATTGATTTTACCTCCAATAAGGTCGGACATAGATAGAAATTTTAAGAAATAAAAGTCTATCATCGAAGACGAAAAACCATGCGCTGTTAAAACTAAGTCTGCAAAAGAAGATTAGAAATTTTTTTTAAAATCGAGTCGGCAACTGCCCTAAAATAAAGTCTTCAGAAAAGGAAAAAAAAATAGATAAAAAAAAGGAAGTTTAAGTAGTCATATATAGAAGCAGAGATCAGGTGAATTGTACCGTCGGTCGTCTTCTCCTTCTCGGCGGGCGGATTGTACGTGAAATTCGAGGGCAGCGAGCGGACCTTAGAGAGACCGGACCTGGCCCCCGTAAACTCGTCGTCGTCCTCTGGCTCCGGTTCCTCTTGGAGCCCCATTTGCTGATGCTGCTGCCGCTCGCGATGCAGTTTCTCCTCGAACGCTTCCTTCTCCTTCTTCTTCGTCGCGTCCTCATTGTCCTCGTCCTCCTCGTCCTCCTCTTCGACCTCAAGCAGTTCCTCCTGCTCGGCCGCGAACTCGCGCTCCAGTTGCGTTTCCATGTCGAGCTCATCTTCCATCTTTAATGATTGTACAGATTGTTTTACACTCGCCGCAGCGCCGCGCGCGTTCTGTCGGTTACTTGCTCGTTGCGTTGCATTTACGAATTGGCTTTTTTTTTGTTTCGGTAACGGTACAAGACTTCGGGGGATCATGTTACGTAGAATATATATGTATGTAAATTTTGAATTTTTTTCAACTAGTCTAAGCGAAGAACTTTTCAAAGAGTTATCGTAAAAATTTAATAAAATAGTCGTTCTTTGAATAAATTAGCAAAAAGATTAGGCTGATTCAGGATAGATTGAACGAAAGTGTTGCTTTCTTATTAGACTTGTAAAGTAATATAACAGCGAGAAAAGAGAAGATCGAATTATCTTTTTATTGATACAAGTGCAAAGTGCTCATAGTAACAAGATATTAGTATATACTTTTGTTACCATCTATCCCAAATAAAAGACAACGTGTTCTAGTAAGCGTCATAATAATCATCGTAAAAAATTGTATCTTAGAGCAAATTTCATGTATAAAAGCGACATGCCGTGCAGCATAAATGAGTCAAGTTTGAGCAAAAAAGATATATTGCCATACGAAGATACTGCCACCTTTACGAATCAATGCAATTATAAATCTCTGTTCCTATAAAAATCGTATACCAAAGAGCCTGAAGAGGTGAGTATAAGTTTTGGCAAGATAAACGTCTCTCCCTTTCGAACCCATAAGAATCACCTGTTTGTGGCTCTCCTCTAGGTGCTTCATGAGCACAGCAACGACGACGTTGACCAGGACAAACTGCGCCATGAGGACGAATATGACGAAGAATATGGGCGCGATGATGTTGCTGACGCAGCAGTTCTTCACGCAATCGGCAGCGTCGTCGCAGTTGTCCCTGAGAGTGTCCTTCATTATGCCGTTCCAGTTGTCGCCCGTCGCCACCCTGAACAGGGTGAGGAAGGCCATGCCGAAGTTGCTGAAGTGCGCGTGCTCGCCGAGACCCTGACACGGCATCTCGTCGCTGCACTCTGAGATAAACAGAGAAAATCATAACGTAACAAATTTAACTGTTAATTTTTCATCCGTATGAAGCTATTTTTCCATTTACTATTTTATGAGATAAATTTGTTTTAAGTCCGTTAGGAATTTTTCGAATGAAACTAAAATGTGCAAAGTTATACCTTTTAGTTTTCAATAATTAAGTTAATGACTTACCCAGTCGTCCGAATAGCTCGACACCAAGGGCAGCAAATATAAAGAATAACAGGAAGAATAATAGACCTAGATTTCCGACTTGCGGCAATGCCTGCATCACCGTATCCAACAGCGCCCGTATGCCTTTAGCCATCTTCAACAGCTTCAACACTGAAAAGCAGCAAAACGCAATTGCAATATTCAAAATTAATATATTCACTCGGTGACCTCGACGAGACGCATAAAGAACTGACCTCTCGCTATTCTCAAGACCCTCATAACGCGAATAATCGTCGGATTTATTGGAATGATTTTGGACTCGACCTCCTCGAGCACGATGCCCACCACTGAGAGTATCACAATGCCAACGTCCAGCTGGTTCCATCTGAAACGAGATCGTTGTTGAGCTGTATAAGAGCCAGCAGAGGAGCACGAGAATGTCGTTAATGTTAAATGACACGTGTTTACTGACTTGTCCTTTAGGTAGAGATGAAGTCCGAGGGCCAGCAGCTTCATAAAGGACTCGAGGATAAAAACAGCCGTAAAGAAGTAGTTGAATATCTTTAGCGCGTAGGTCAAGGCTTTCGGCATCATATAAAATTCCAACGCCATCGTTACGACGTTGAGACCGATCACCGCCGCTATCGCGAGATCGAAGTACTTGGACGTAACGACGTTGTGGACGAACAGGCGCGTCTTGGAGTAATTAGTGTAATAAGGCGGTTCGTGCATCTCTGCAATCATTTAATCTTTATTAGAACCATTTCACCTAAGATTAGCAACGTGACGTTGTAAACATTCAATTCTATCTGACTATAGCAGTGTGTGTTCTAACTTCGGCTCACGAATTCAGCTCAAAGCCTTACATTTTACGATATCAAAACTTGAAGAAAGCCGTAACAGTACAGTTTGATGCGCTAGTCAACTAAGGTTATGAAAAATTTTATCTATATTTTCGGAACATGTTGGAAAAGCATTGAAAATAAACCTGAAAAGACTAGGTTTTATTCGCTTTTTTAAACTCAACAAATACTAATTACTTTAGAAATTCCGAAAAACTCTTTTTTTCTAATTTTGTTTTCCGCTTTTATGTTGAAGAAACGGCTTTTTATACGACTAAAATGATTTTCTTCGTATTTTAGTATCCCCTGTCATCCGAGAGTTCGAACCAATCCGCGATTCGAAGATAGAACCAATTTGTAATAGTTTACAAAGTCGTTTTTATCAAAAACCGAACAAGATTTCATAAAAAAAAGTAACCGTTCTCCTGAGAAAATATTATTTCAAGAACTAAAAACATTTATACTACAAGATTAATTTAATTTTAATAGCTCACTTCTTCTTTTCTTTTCCATTTGTAATGCACGTTTAGCAGCTCTCCTGACTCTTTCTTCCTTCTCTTGTTCCTCTCGACACCTATGAAAGTTCTCGACTACGACCCCAACGAACATGTTCAAAACGAAAAATCCCACCAGTAGAATGAAGGCGATGAAGTAAAGCAGCCTCCATTCGGAATAATTTTCTACTGGCTGAAAATACAAACGGTGGTAACATCGTTTAAATATAGTAATACATCCTCTAAAGTATATAAATAAGAAAAAATGTAATTTCAGTATTTAATTATCGTGTATTATTTTTAAATTATTTTTACTCTACGTTTTATAATATAATCAAGTAGTCTGATATGAATGATGACATTAAAAAGTAATCCCCGTTTCCCCGTTGAAGAATGATCAATGAAAATTTTACTCGCATTTGACATTAATGAAGTATTTAATATTAATTAGGTCAACTCGCATGAGCCATATACTTGAATAAAAAAATTACATTGATTATACATTTAAATTCAAATCAAACGACAAAATTATCTGAATAAATATCAAGAAACATATTTTTCGTTTGCTTAAATAGTATAAGTACGAATGGAAAATTCACGCATCAGTGCGGAGAGCAGTGATATCGCACAATATATGCGGCGTACCTGCTGATCGACCCCGACGGCATCGAGACCCGTATACATGATGTTCACCCAGCCGTCGCGCGACGAAAGAACAAAGAGCGACATGAGGGCCTTGCCGAGATCGTCGAAGTTGTACTTCCGGTTGAGCCAGACGTTGCGCTTATCTAAGAGGCAGTCGGTCTTGTTGCGCACGTTCTTGATGTCCGGCCCGTCGCAGTAATAGAACGCGCCCTTGAACAGCTGCACGCCGAGGATGCCGAAGATAACGAAGAACGTGCAGCAAATGAGGACAATGTTGCCGATAGGTCGCAGCGACGAGAGGAGCGTCTGGACGACGAGCTTCAACCCGGGCGCCCGGTTGATCACACGCAGTGGCCTCAGCGAACGGAGCAGTCGGAAGACCTGTGTCAAACGGGATTTTAGTAATATTCTATATAGAAGCGTCTATCCAATGTTTACACGGCTAAAGATAGTCTATAATCAAAAAGCTGACTTATTCATTAAATGTCAAAGTATTCGATAATTATTGTTCAAAAATTTGTAAAGCCGAATAGCTGGAGACTGCGAGTTCCACGCAAAAATAAGCTGTTGTTGAGACAAGCAGACTTTTTTAACTATCTTACTGTCGCACGTCTACATAACTCACTTTTTTGCGTGAGCCTCGCGTCCGCAGGCTATTTAGGCTCAAGGATCTTTCAAATAATCGACTCGATTACAGTCGCACGTCTGCGTCAACGTCATACATTGATGGTAGTGGTGTTAAGATTACGAAAAAAAAAATTTTTACCGACATTTAATTATAATTATAACTAGTTACCGTCATCTAGAAAAAAAAACGAAATATGACAATCATTTTGACTTCTTATCCAATTTAGATTTCAAAACCGTCATTTTGTTCCTTGCTAAATTTCAGGGGTAGTCTCTCGTAAAACAATTGATTGTAGCTTCGCAGGTTTAGATAATTTTCTAATTTTTCCTGTGGAACTACCCCTGAAATTGAGCAAGAAACAAAATGACGATTTTGAAATCTAAATTGGATAAAAAGTCAAAATGTTTGTCATATTTTGTTGAATTTTCTTCTATGTGACGGTAACTAGTTATAATAAATTTGTTTCGTCATCTTAACACCTCTACCTTCAATGTATGTTGTTGCTTGTATCATGGTATGTATGAAAAATCATTGTAAAAAATTCTTTAAGTTGCCGTCAATCAAAATCTCCGAACCTCCTGAAGCCTTTTTTAAATAAGCAACTCGCTTACTATTTCGCGTCTGCATGTCTTCCTCTTTTACGTGGACCTCACGTGCCCCGAATATTTAGGTTTAAGACTTTATATAATCGACTTGCTGTTGACCTTTGTGATACCTTTTGTAATGATTGACTCGCTTACTGTCACACACGTCTGCTTAACTCCAATATGATCGGGAATTTCAAGACAATACAATAATACTTTTCTCATATTAACTGACAAGACCAATACAAGAGATCAATTTTCAAGAATTTACAAGAGCAAGACAATAATTACGCAGAAATATTGTACTGTCTTGCTCTCGTGAAGCCCTAATTGAAATACTTATTTAAATGTAATATGACAGTGCGTCAAATAGTTAACACAGAGATTTTTTACAATAAAAAAAACTTCAAATGATCATCGACCACTACGGTAACACAAATTACGCATAAATTATTCATTCGAATGCGTTCATGAATCTTCACACTGGAAAGATTCATGGAACGCTGATCAAGATTGCCCGAAAAAATCAATACTCGCTACCTACTTTAAGCGAGAAAAAAGGGGAACGTTAGAAAACATACAAGTACTACGGACAATGTAATCGAATGAATTTCTCTCTCACCCTTAATATGCCGAATATCCTGGGGCTGCTCGACGAGAGTAGCGACATGCCGAGATCAATTATAGAAATTACCACGAGCGAGCCATCCATTATGTTCCATCCTGACGTGAAGTAAGCGTCCGGTCCGTAGAGCATCCCCGCTGCAACGACCTACAAATGGAGCGAATCGTTACGCCGCTGCATAAGTAGACGAAAGGAGGAGCAAAAGAACCGCTGCGCGCATGTAATGCCTCTCCTCGCAATCGCTGCGCTGCGAAAAAAGTGACTATATAGGGGTACGCGTGTGTGCGCGCGTATACTCGCTGGGGTAAAAAGTTGTGTGTCACTGGCACAGAGGTGGTTCTTTTTTCCTCGATCCATTCACGGCTGCCGAGGCGCGCGTCACGTTTGACGCATTTTCAAGTTTTTTTTTTTATTTTCGCTAAGAATTATCCGCTTTTCATGTAGCGCACATACGCTATTGCATATGTATCGGAATATTGTTTTATTTTCGGAATGTAGGCGATGATGTAATGTAAGGGGCGAAAAGATTATTCTTATAAATTGAAGGAAAAAGAATTTAAAAAACAAATGACGCAGCTTATTGTGTTGTTGGTACGATGTATACTATGAAACATTAATTAGCGAAATTCTTTGTTCCCATTTGGAATGTGATCGATAACAAATTTAATACGGTATTTATTGATTGATTTCATTTAATATGATACGTTATTTCGAATAAACGAAATATTACCTTAACAAACATTTCCACAGCAAACACTCCAGTAAAAACGTAATTGGCGCTTGCGAGAAAAACTCTCTCCTTACTGTCGGGCGGAATGTTCGGTCGTTCCATCGCTAACGTTATACAATTTAAACCAATAAATAACAATACTACATTATCAAACCACTTTTGATCAACGAACCAGTGGCAAAAGATGCGAAACCTGCAAAAGATATTTCGAAGCTTTAATTATAGAAATAAAAAAAAAAAATTATCAATTTTGCAATTGAAAAGCACTAATTCATGAATATCTAATCGATTATTATATTTCAATAACGGATGTATAACTGCTTTTAATTAAAATGAATTAATTGGAAAATTTTGTAACGTTGTTAGAATTCATTCGCCCCGTTATTATTTCTTTGACTTGCTATATAGTATTAACGCTCTAATTATTTATTTTCTTCGAAAATATATATGAAGCAAAATTACATATAACTCTGATTAATTATTCGGTATCGTTAAATTTTGAAGAATATTGAGGAAGCGAAAAATTGTATTTAATTAAAAAATAACCTATTGTTCTGGGGGAACAAGTAGAGCGAGTAGTCGTCGCGCTCTTTTAGACAGCCCTTCGGCTCAAAGAACATGAAGATCTTCTTGATCCTCTCGATGCTGCCGGCACTCTCGTGCCCGTTCGACGGGGGCGTTTGCTCTCCCGTCCTCAGACCTCCTAGTTGCAGCTGTTGCTGCTGCAGCTGCGACTGCTGCTCAGCCTCGTCCTCTGGTAACCGCTTGATACGCGGCAGCAGCCCCGTCTCCTGGCCCAAGTTGTTGATAGTGCGAGGCGTCGAGCTAGGCGGTGGCGCCTCGTCGAACGGCAGAATCTTGCGCTGCTGCAGGCCCTCGTAGCCGCGCAGTGAGTTCCGCCGCGATAGATCGTCCGTCCAGCGCATCTGAAAACAAGCCGAAGAGCTCGAGAGCATATTTTCTTGGCCGAATGTGGAGTGACCAGGCGAGCAGAGACGCCAGCGCGTGGTATGAGTCGATGCTTAGTCAGGCTTTTCTTATACAAAACTGGGGTATTATACAAATTGCCGACGATGGGGGAGACTGTTTACGGGGGGAGAGTCCTTTTAGTCTGCCTTTTTCTGCAAGCTCAGTCTGAATGAACGTTCACTCTGTTGGCGCTTTTCCGGGTATTATTATTCACGATAGAGCTAGCGCTAAATATTCTCTTATTCCTGGCTGATTGTTAGATAAAATCGTATTATTATTGAAACAAGAATAAGTGTATAAACAAATATTGGTAAATGAAGACACACTTAAGAAGAATGATTTTAAAGGTTTTTTGGGGTAAAATTTATTATTTCGGTATAAAGCTTGTTTCGCTATACGTAGTGCACTCATATTAAAGTGTCAGTGTTATTTTTAAAATGATATTTTTAAGCACGTAGGTCTTAAAAAGATCCTCCAACTATATAGTGTTTTGTAAAGAATTATTACACTAGATGCGTCACTAAAAAAAGTCCATTTGCTAAAATTGTCTTTTTTCATCCGCCTCGAAAAGTCTATGCTCTTAATTAAACCGTATTGTTTTACTATAAGTTATATTAAAACATTACTCACTTGATTAGACGTTGGTGTGTACCTATGAATAGAAGATCTTCGACTCCTTATGGAATTGTTAGGACTAAGGCTACAATTGTTAGTTGTCATGGCAGTTGTGCGATTGTTCGGTACATCGCGTTGAGTATCATTTCTTATGGAATAGTGAAGATATCCACCATTATAATTAGTGTAATCTCCGCAACTTCTATAATTAACAAAAATAAAAATCAATCGCTTTTTAATAAAAATCTCAAATACACAATAAAAAAGGCAAGATTAAAAAAAACGCTTTCATCATTCCGAGCGCATTTGCCTTGTCGTTACGAGGAAGATAAGACGTACAAGTACATCAGTAGCGCGGCGCTAACTCGGAAAAAGGAGGCGAAAGAAAGGAAACTCACAAGGACTTGTGACCGACGTTACTTCTTCCGTTATTGAGGACCATGGCTCGTCCCGGTGGCTCCTCCTCCCACTGGGACCACCTTTTTCTCTTTAAAGAAGGCCTTGACAAGCGCCAAGAATACCCCCTTTGAATCCTCGGTGGGCTAGTGGTAAAACGACAAAAGGCTCGTCAATGATTCAGAAAATCACTCGATTATGCTGCTGCTTCTCCCTTAGCCCAGAAGAAAGTTTTATTTCTAGCATTTTCATCTCATCTCTTTCTTTCACTTTCAAAGACCTTTTGTCGTTATTTACGAATTCATCTTCTACGACTTCTTTTCATCTAACTTTTTTTATATATTATTTCGCACAACAAGCGCTACTAAATATACTTACTTTGGATTCTACTAAAAATATGTCACTTACCATTTCATCAACTACATTGTTCTTGTACAGCATTTCAATTTTAAATGTTTTGATGGACTTTCAAATAAGCAGGTATTTTAGATATATGTTTTAAGTACATGAATATACCTTGAACTAGAAGCTTCTCTCGGCGTGGAAGAATTGACAGCGGCATTAACGAGGCTTATGCGCCTCGCAGACTGACTGATCAAATTATTTGTTGCAATTTTGTTATTGTTGTCTGGTGGTTTTAGAAAACCCGAATAAATGCTGCATTGACTCTGTACATTGAGAATAAAATTATAAAGATAATAATAGCACATGGAAATTAAATGTCAAATAAAATTTGATTACTGCTAAGTATAATAATGTACGCGATAATGATCATATACTACGTAATCTCCGTCTTTGTTATTTATTGTACCTAAACATTCAGAATTTTATCTTGATTTTTCAGGGTTAATCAAATGTTTAAATTGTCGAAAAAGCCTAATCAAGAAAATCATCTATAAACATCTTATTACCACGCATAATCTCGTTACAAAAGGGATATGCTAATGTAATTGATTCAATAGGTGAATCCAACATCTCAATCAATCAAATCAGCCGAATCTTTCCGAATACCATTTCCCTGATCAATCGCTCAAATTTTTCGGCAAAGATCGTTGTGAAGCATGTCAACCACAACCACACCCACATAAGCCAATGCTCGAGGATATACTCACGGACGAGCGATCGATGGACTCGATCGAGAGGGTCGTCGGATAGATGGCCCGAAAATTGAGGTCCCGGTAGCCGGTGTCGAGGGTCGTGTTGGGAGAGTCCTGGGGCGTCGCCGCTGTGTGCGTGATAATCGGCGGTTGGGGTCCAGCCCCCATCATCTTGCTCTCCTTGACGATATTGCATTTGGGCTCGTCGAGAGCCGCCTGCTGCTTCCACGCATGCTGCTGCTGTTGCTGCTGATGATTGCGCTGCTTCTCACGGCTGTAGTTGTCCTTGTACTTGCGCAGATCGTCACACGACTGCCAGGAGTTCTTTTGGTCCTTGAACGAGGACGTGTTAAGGATCGTGGGGTAAAAAAGAGCTTTCGTGAGTGTGGGCTCATAGCTCAATACTCGTGTAGTTCAAGCGTTAAGAATGAAAGTATAGTTATGGCCACAAAATATATGAGGAAATATTTTAATGCAGATTATTGATAATTTTTTACGGATTATATAATACGACACGTGCTAAATTCTTTTTTTTTTAATAAATAAATTTATTGAACCCTAATTGGTGGCATGAAGAGTACTTTCATAGCCAAATTAAATAATCATACTAACTATTTAAGGAGAGAAAGAATAAAATAAACGTATAAAAAAATGAAGAATAAAAATTTCAACTTATCTGAACCAGATAAATGTCTTTTTTACTACTATATAAATTCAAATCATAACTTCAAAAAGAATTCATTTATCTTTGTCGAAACAGAAATCATCTTTCTGCGACTATTATTTCTTTTGTCCTTTGACGTGATTTCAAACACTTTAAAATCCTATAATTTATTCAAGCATTGAAAGCGCAGGGGTTCGTTAAAAAAAAATTCATCGACTATATCGGCTATACTTAGAAGAAAGGTCGAATGCGTGGCGAAACGAAGCTTTTTTCCTATACCTGTGTGTAAGTGTCACTATCGGAAATAGAGTGAGATCGTGAGATTCTGGAGGATCCCTCTTCGCTACCAAGCCCGGCTTCTTTCGCCGCGAGCCTGGCTAATTCTCTCTGCTCCCGTTCGCGCCTTTCATTTCTCTGAAATGATGCGCAAATTGGATTTAGAGAGATAGGAAGTTCCATATTTTTGTGTGAAAAGGTTGCGTAATATTGCTGGAATTCTTATTTTCATGTAAATGAAATGGTCGTTGAATAAATAATCAAATGAGTGACGTTTAATTTTAAATTGGCATATTTTAATTATCTTTGGAATATATGATATTATCAAAGTCAACAATGTTGGTCGTAAATAAATGAAATTTAATCATTTGCATTACCACAGTGTTTTCCTTTAGAAACTGAAATTACATACAAAAAATTATAGGACATTTTGAATTAGAACATTTGCATTTTGTGAGTACGCTTTAACAGATTTTTTTTTTGTTAAATAGGAAAGAATTTCAATATGGAAATGAACTTCACGGATCAGCGCGAAAATCAAATTAAATTTTATTTTAGCCCCACGTAGCGTATGAACGGTAATTTTCGCGTTTGGATTCCTTGCTTGAGAATCCTCTTTGCGGGGCCAAATACAAGACACTTCGTAGAAATGCATAGAGATTGGACATTGGACTCACCTCGGAGGAAAAGCCCTCGACCAAGATAGCAACGAGTAAATTAAAGAGCACGTAGTTGCCGAAGGTCATTAGTGCTACGAAGTACAGGGCCGCCCAGTGGGACGTTTTCTGCATTCCATTAAACAGAACGACGTTCCAGTCCTCTTGCGTGAGAATCTACATGAAAGAGGAAAAGCAAAAACGCAACGCGAGAGTTAAAATGTTTCGCTATCGTGGCAAAGTTCGATTTATCTTTCGTCGCGTCTTTTCCTTTACACAATTGTTTTCGTTCAATGAATTTTTTATACTTGATAAGTGAATTGTTTCCCGTTAAGGGTATTTTTCTTCCATCAGTGAATTTTTATCTGAATTAAGCGAATATATAGTTACACAAAGATTAGATGTTACATTGAAAGTTGCGAGGAAAATACTAATTGAGTTCAAGGAAGTGCTTTTCAACAGAATATATTTTAATTAGAAAACAGACAAGACAAATCGAACTTAAGCGATTAGTAAGCGCATTGTCCCCGAAGAAATTTGAGATTGAAAGATAAGAAGCTTTTAAAAAACTGTACTTTTCATTGAGATCACTCTATCAGAATGTAAATATTTTTTAAAGCTATACATAACTCGAGCGAAGAAAAAGATTATTATGATTTTGAAAATCGATAAGTAAAAAATAAGCACGATAAAGCGTTTATTTACAAAGCAAGATTTTGTAATAAATAACTTGTATAATAAAAAATTAACCATTCAAATAATAAAAGAGCAAGTATATATATATATCATATATCAGCGAGTGAGATTTCGTGTTAACGACCTTGTGACAAAAAGGACAATAAAAACAGCACAGAAAATAAATGTAAAAAACACATACACGGGAATCCTTTTTGTGATGAAATTTCCAGCTGACAAAAACGATAAAGCGCGATGTATACAGTTAATAACGTCACAGTAAATTCGAGCTCCGCTTTGTATGATACAATTTTCACCCGTAGGCACGCGTGTACATACATGTATATATATAAAAACGCGCAAAACATAAATGTGAATAAATTTGGCTGTCCTTCAAAATTCAAACCAAATGGCTTTATCGTACGAAGAATACAGGTGTTAAAGTTACATCATTTCCCATAGCTATTTGAGAATAATTACTGAAAAAATTTTCTCAAAATAAATTATATATAGTTTCTTTCCATGTTACTTATTTATGAGAATTTTCCAAGTATTTAATATTTGATTTTTTATTTATATTTTGATTTGACATATTATCTTTTGTAAAGTCTTCTAATTTTGATCAAATAAACAATTTTTATTAGTATGTTATACCTAATTATAGGAGCCATTAAAAATTAATTTGTTTACAAATCAAATATGGAAAATGATAACTATTTAAATTAACGTATAATAAAATATTCAAGTAAATAGTACAATGATGCAGCTTTATAACTTGAACTTTTCGTACGTTAAACCCACGAGATTTTAGTTGGCAGAGTGTAGACGAAAAAAACCAAAGTGAGTGTGTATAACAGATGTGGGAGAGATCAGAGACGGATTCGACACATGTGCGCAAGTGATCAAGTGAGAGAGAGAGAGAAAGGCAGACAGTAAGACAGGTAGAGAAAGAGAGAGAGACAGAGAGAGAGGCAGAATGAGAAAAAAGGGAACAGTGGTACCTGAAAGACGGTTACAAGTGCCCAGACGATGTCGTTGAAATGTTTGCGATCACAGCGACACAACGGGTGGCGCGAGACCACCTCGGCACAGGTGCAGGGCCGACTCCGGTCCGCCCACATGCAAAACTTACCCCCGAACAGGTACATCCCTAGGATGCTGCAACCGAGACACAATCCCCCAGGGCCTAAAGTACACAACTGTTTCTTCCGGAAGAGGAGTACGGCGGGAACCCGCCGCGGCGTCGCCAGGAGCCCGACCTACGCCGCGGTGTTCTCAATTCTTTTCTTTTTTTTCTTTGTCTTTTAAAGGGGAGTGGAGGAGCCTGCCCATTCAACCCCGGCGTCATGAGATTTGTGCGAATCGCGCAGCGTTACTCTTCTGTTAGTTTCAATTTCTCTATCGACTTGACATTTTGTTAGTGTACTGTATTATCGAATCAACTTCTCTATGTCGAATAATAAAATAATCTCTGATAATATGGTTTATATCAAATGTTCCAAATTCATTATCTACAAAGGCATCCTAGTTCATAATTCGAATTGAAAATATTTTTATTCTAAAATTAATAATTACAAATATTTGATTTAGATCAGAATATTTTTTACAATTTTGCAAAAACATATTTATTGAAATTTATTTAATTTCCAATGGGTCTGCAGATAAATTGCGAGTAAAATCTATAAAAAATAAATCTACCGACGCGTTTAAGTAGAATACTAAACAGTGATAGTTTACTAATATTTAATAACAGTATGTACTTTATAAAAGAATTTATCTAATAATAGATTAAAGAGTGATTAGAAATTAATATTTTCAACAAACTAATTTTCGTAATGTACTATTAGATTATTAGAATAGATGAAAAAAGCAGAAAGATAAAAATCTAATCATAAATTTCGATAGCCCGATAGAATCATTTTCTTATTAAATTCTTTATAAATTGTTTTAATGAGACCGGTAAAGTAAGAATTTTTCAAGTATTGCAATATAGATTTTTCTTGCATTCGTGTTCAATAAATTTTTAACATTCTGATAAATATCAAAAGCCATACTTTAAAATTTTAATTTTAAAAATTTCTTGCCTGTTTAGTAAAATTTCGACAAAGAGATTTAGTAACAAACTCATTTAAACAACTACAAAGTATATAATTGTTCACAATTTGTATTATAAATAATTGTTATTTTAACTCGATAACACTTTCATGACCACATTGTACTAAAAAGAGTTTGAAAAAGTTTAATTGAAGTAAAATGATGCAGAAGCGGAAGGGTCTAATGTCTGATGCTTATATGTATAGATTATAAAAAATATGAAAAACTATGAAAAAATACGAGAAAATGTACTACACACATATGTGTACTAAACTTGATGTTAAAAAGATGACTTCAAACGTGTATAGATGATCTTATGCATGAGTTTTTAATGAGTCTGTACAAGACAGTCTCGATTATAAATATTTAAATTTTATCTGAGTATTTGCGATTCAAAAAATTTACATTTTCCGTACAAAAAAGTCTTTGGTAAACGCAATATCTTCTACTACGCACGTACAATCAAGACTGTAAAAATATGCAAATGTGGCCTCGCACAAAAGTATGCGCGACGGCAAAACTTTTCCAAAGTCAAAGTACGATTTGGCGAAAGTGGATCGCTTCGTGATTCGCATAAATCGATGGGCGAGCTCCGCGAGCAGCATTAAGCGAAAAAATGTTCTAATAAAATATAGCGATGTCGATGTCGCTTAAAAAGCTCGAATAAATTACATTCTGCAAAATCGGCATACCCTAGTAAATGTATAATATATATATAATATGAGAAAAAAACGTGTAGGTACGTACACATTAGTGTAAAGTAAAAGCAAAAAATACGATGGCGTGTATCACACATGTATATTTGAAATGTATTTGCGTTCTTCTTCACTCTATTCTGTTCATTTAACTCTCATTCAAAGAAAAAAGTTATTGTTCTGTCGTCTTTTGATACTTCTTTCATTGTCTATGAGAAAGCTCCATGCTATTATTTACTTTGAGTCAAGTGAACAGAAGAGTAAACGAGTACCTTTGATTGCAGAATGTTGAGTTGTGTGTTCACCTTACGAAATGTCAACTGAAATGATCTGTTATATATTATGATATTCCAAAATAAACGACTTCGAACGTTTACACCGCTTTGAAAAACTTCCAAATTACACACCCAGAGAAAATTCTTGTAACGGTTAGTAAAAAAGTACCCAACTTAATGACACGATCATAAAATATAGTAGCCATTATAAGTCAAAATTTATTTTTAACTACATTTATGAATTTGAATAAATCTTTTGCAAAAATAATTTAAAAAATATTGTTATTTCAAGTATCTTGTTATTTACCATATTAGAATGCATTTATAACCAAAACCTAAGAGTTATCTTTGAAATATTTCTACCATACGTTTTTCTTTCGGGGCATGTATCAGAAATAGAATATATTGCAAATTTTTGGATCATAAATAATTTGGTCTTTGTAAAGTATATATATCGGCTATGAGATTCAACGCTAAAACGTGTTTAAAAATATAGAGCCTAGCTTATAGAATTTACAATTTCACGCAAGTTTTATGAATTATTATTATTATTTTTTTAATTAACGCATGTACCTTGTGAAATTTGTTGAATACTCGAGCTTGTCAGCAATTAAAAGAAGTATTTATATTATAATTAAACATACGTGCTCGACTTGCAATTTAAAAATTTAATGAGAATAACTCGAATATCGTTCTAATTACACACTCATAATTATTACGCGACGTCTCTTTCAGTTAACATTCACGTAAGGTCACCAGCGAGACATTTTCGGGTGATACTGTCGTGAAATGGGTGAAAAACTCACAACTGGGAGAAAAAGAAACTGCCAGTATAACATTAAAAAAAATCTCTAAGACTGAATAAGAAAAGGTTCATTATTCACCGTCTTTTGTAAAAAAAAAAGAGAGTTTGAAAAATATATAAGAGCTACATTCTCTTTTCATACACGAATCGTCACTGGGATTCAATAATATATATATGTGGTGCGGAGCATATACTGTATTTTTTCTCTCTCGTGTGCAGTCGGAGCGCGACACCGCTTTCCCATTTCCTTTTGCCGCATCTCCTGTCTTTTTCAAAACGCACACTCACACGCAAACAGCAAACGCATAAAAAACAGCTTGAAATTGTATGTATATCTATATATGCGTATATCTGTAGATGAGAGAGGAAAACTAAACCACTCTGTCCTTGCGTCGCGCTCCGACCGGAGATCCACTTATTTATATATAAATATGCTTGTTCATGTTCTCACTAGCTACTTTACCTAAGTATAAAAATCACTAGCTACCGAAAGGAAAATATATTTAATTCGGACGTGTAGTTGTGAATTTCATTGCGAGTATACATATTGGTTGTACATAATGCAACGGGCTCTCGAACTCTCGATTCACTTCTAAATCTGATTGACGGACATTCGGTTTCAACAAGGTTTTACTAAGAGATCAAAAACATCGTCGTGTATAAATGTCAAAAGTGCGGTCTAAACATGTATATATATGCTTGTTGTCCTTGTTATACATTATTTTGCTACTCTCTGTACACGTAAGGAGTTTTTGGTACTATACTTTTCATTATCTATCATGATTTTTTGTATTTCTGTTGTTCTGTTATTGGCGTTTGTTCGTTATGGTCATTGCATTACTGAGAAGATTTTTCGTTTTCTTTTTCTTTTATAGTGTATTCTGTCATCGTTATATTTGAATGTCCATTCGAAAAATGTTGTTACAGATTCTACTAAAGTTTACAAAAATAATTTTTACGCGCAGTGAGAAATTTCAAATAATTTTAAAAAAATTCGTACAATTTTACAAAAGATTTATTTACGAGTGTGTAACGTGTCGACGACGTTAGCGGTTTAATTCACATAGACAAATATATAAGCACACACCAACATGCAAAGCGGTCAAGTATAGTGGAGTACTGCGGAAGAACTACGGATACGATTAGGGGTTACGTTGTGTTAGCCGTGGTTGGTTGTAGTCGCAGCTTAATAATGCAAAGAGCAATCTTGGAATGTTCCTGGGCTCATCTCCCCTTATGCATTATATCTGTGCAATGCAGTTTATAAGAACAAGTTTTTCAACTGATACAAGCCTATAAAATACCTTTACTGACAATATTTTTCATGGTAAAACATAATGAACTACAGAATAATTTGTATCGTATACGATATAAATGACGCCATAGCGCGTAACAAAAAAAAAGATAAAAAATATATATTGTAATAGGAAAAATTTTATTTAAATGATTTCTTAGATTATTTTTTTCTAATACAAAGTGATTATTTTTGCGTTAATATATTGCCGCGTGTAAGAGGAATATTTTTCGACGTGCTGAAAAAGGTTCCACTTCGAACATATAGTTAGTTGGCAACTTTGAAAAATATTCAAAAAAGCAATAACATTTTTTTATCATCGAAGGATTAAATAATAAAACTATAAAAATATCAAATCAACTTATTTCGAAGAACAAAAATTTTAATTTGTAAAATAATATTCTTAAAAACTTAAACCGAGAGAGAAAAAATACTACATAATTGATTTAGTTAACACGTGCTGTGTCTTTTTTCCGTTTCCAGACCTTTCTACACCTAGAAATCGGTATGTTTATTAGCTATAACTCTTATGATTTTGAAATAGTCCTCTCTTAAAAGAATGATGGTCGGAAGTAGTGGCTCATTTAAAGACTTGATGTGATTGGTTATTTGAAAAAAGCGCGAATATTTGAATTTCATTCAAATTTAAAATGTGCTGGATTTAAATTTTGGAACTGATGTATTTATAGAATTACTAAATATTTAAAATAAACATTTGATCTTTTGCTTAAAAAATATACCAAATTATCTTATCATTTAAACTAATTAAAACTACATCATATTGGAAAATAGCGTTCATAACGTTAAAAACAAAATCGTACGCGCCAAACGCGTTTGAATTTTGGCGAATTATTAGTAATATAAATAAACCAAGTTATAAAAATTACGAATTTTATTTTTATGTTGCTAACTTAAATGTTGATAACAAAATTAGATGTGATATAAACCGTTTTTCACCGCATCGCCGAAATAAAACTTTATTCTTCCCACTCGACTATATATTATTTAAAGAGATGCAAAATTAATTAAATCAACAATATTTCGCTATTCTTCAGTTAAAATGAAATATCCGCTGATTGAATGCATAATTGAAATATTGACAATTGAATTAAGTTTAATGTATTAATATCTGTGTGTCAAAATCTGTTTAAATAAAGTGGTTAATTATTTATTTCTTATTTTGTAAATGTATTCTATAAATTTATATCAATTGGTCTTGCTTATATTTTACGATATTAATAACTAATATTATGAGTTTAATAATTCAAATATTTTCGTACGTAAAAGCATTATTGAATAATTTAAAGGTACTTTTACAGTGCTGCTAAAAGATATGCAAGATAATTCTGTTTACAATTTGCTTAATTAATTTTCAAGCGTATCGAATTAACTTCTCGACTCACTGAACTGTTTTATATGTTAAATTATCAAATTATTCATGAGCAACGATGAACTTACTACTTGCAACCACTAGCTGCACACAACCACCGAAAGTAAATTCAGTACAATCGAGAGAGATGAGTTTCGAAGGCCCCTCAGTAACAAAGTTTCATAAGTAGCATAAGTTTGGTTCGAATCTATTTTGTAAGAACAACAATATAATAATACGAATAAGTGAAAGTAAATCTACGACATCAAGGTGATAGCTCGTGATAGAAATCCTAACGTGTGCTCTCATTGTGGCATTGGTAGAGTACGTAATGTATGTAATTGCTATTGTAAAAATGTAACATCATACTCAAATAACAAAAAAGGTATATGTTTATAAGCAGCAACACACTGTCATAATGATTAAAAAAGCGTACACAGCAAAAAAGAGACTCGCCCTCCCCGCTCTAGAAATAAGAATCTCTTGCTAGCTCATTCCACACCAAAGCGCGGAGGGAGAAGACTCGTGAAAAAAGACTTCGAGATACATAATATTTCTTGGCAACAGTCTAAATCAAAAACACACACACATAACGACAAAATTTCGTATAAACTTCAATATTTGCATACAAATGCCAGGCGCTCGCCGTTAAGAGGCGAAAAAAACACATCGTTCCGGAGAAAATTTTACGCACAAATCTGCCCGGCAATTCGCGATATTGTGAGGGTACAGTTAAACTATGGTAGTGCAAAAGGTTTTCTCCGGCACGGAGCGACAAAAAGGCATCACTATATGGTAACCACTAAAATTACGTGTCGCAAAGTACGGCTCTACTGTTTACACATACGGCAATTTCACGAGTCAATTAAGTCAGATATATAATATGTATACTCAAAGCAGTTGCGAAGCACGCGCGGTTAACAATTTTTTCTGCGAAATGTAGCGATAAACAGCATGCTTTTCTTTACTCTCGTTCACAAGAAAATACTTTACGTCATTTACTGAATGCACTGGAAAAAATGCTCAAAAAAGTATGTCACAAGAAAAGACAGAGCGTGTGATATAACATTGCGACCACGTTGCGAACGCGGTTTAATGCGGCAACGTGGCTCCACGCGAGCAAGGTTTGTTTGCTTTTTTCATTATGTCAACAAGAAACGGGAAAAATCACACAGTTTGCCATTTTGCTCCTTCTTTCTCTCAATTTCTCTCTCTCTCTCTCTCTTTCTCTCTATCTCTCCCTCCCTTTCTGTTTCCTCGTCGGCGAACGAGGACATGCCAAGAGACTAATACGTTACCTTCGCTTCATCAAATCATAAGGTAGAGACACACGAATTAAGCTCTGATGAAAGGTACATACGAGCTTCGTATGAACGTTCTTTAATATTAATTCAAATAATATCAATGTTTGTCACTAAAACGTTAACGGCAGAGAGGGCTTCGATTAAAAATTTTCTATCGTCATGGAATAATTCATTACTTAAATGTTACGTTACGATCACCAAATCGTTTCATATATATTTGCAAATCAACTATTTAGTGGTAAATAATAAAAAAGGATAATTAATAATACAAAATGATTTCCTTTGAAATTATGATTAACATCAAAAAATACAAAATCCATTTATAACAATATTTGTCAAATAATTACAAACATTTAGGTACGACAAATTTAAGCTCATTAGTGTTAGGTGTCTTTTACTCTTATTAGTGCAAATTTTAAATGATAATAAATTTTGCTTACATTAAAAAAAAAGTGGTTAATGTAAATAAGCAATGTAAGTATAAAGTACAAAGTGATACATCAAGAAACGTAAAGAATGGTGATGACTAATAATGTACTAACATTACTGAAAATATAAGCAAACAGTAAATTTTCAAAAGAAAGCTCAACCTCTCGTAAGCCCACGAAGTTTCATTATAAGCTGAACGTAAAACATCGTTCATACGGCCCAGTAAATGTTAATTTATCTTTTTCTTTGAACGATAAACAATATGCAAAGGCCTCGATAAAAGTTTTTTGTTCAAAATATTAGCCTGTAAGTACCTGAAACACCGTCACTATAGCCCAGAGCAACGAGTCAAAGTTTTTTCTATCACACTCGACGTCAGAGCCGCCATTGACCGTTTCACAGAATTTGCAACCGAACAGGTTCATCCCGAGTATACTACAACACAACGAAACGTGCGATGTACTTCTTCATTCATTGGGGGTGTCCTTTTTTCGACTAAAATCAGTACAGTTAGAAAGATTCATTATCAGATTTTTTGTTTTCTTTTCTGTCTTTCGCACAGTGCTTGTTTTGATCTGGTGCAGCCTAAGCACCTGCTTGCAAGGGAGCTGTTCTTTCTTTTTACTTTGTTCATTGGAAATTAGCGTTACATCAGTGCACTACTACCTTCCCTTTTATTTTTCTATTTCCATAACCTCGTCAAAGAGATGTTTCTTATTGTAACTTGGTTATCCAGAATTCAATCATACCTTTAATTGGTTTTGCCTTGCTCATGTATATTCCTTTAACTTGGTTACTTGTATACACACATCACGTTTAAAAATACTTTGATAGATCATGAAAATTAATTATTCTTACTAAACAAATTATAAAGTAATATGTAAAAGTATACTAGAATTAGTTTATGTGTATATTGTACTAATAAATGTCACAAATACAACGAATTATACATTTATACTCCTAATAAAATAAAAATTACAACTTATTACTCTGAACGTTAACTTTATAACCGCATTTCGAAAAGAAGAAACCCCAATAATAATAAAAATAAGAAACAATAATCAATTTCAAATGAGTTACAAACTTTAATAGAAACGCTAAAAGGAAAGTAAATTGTCGATCAGCATAGATCGCCAAACGTTCAAACAACTAACTAAATGGTCACAAGCTCTACCAACGAATAAACGACCTTAATACAAAGGAAAGATAGACAGACAAAGAAAACTCGTTTGCTAAAACAATAAGATCAATTGTTGAAAAAAATAAAAGCAAAAAGAAATATTCAAATGATAACTGATACAGAGTAGAATAAGACTATTCTTCATCAAATAGATATACATGTTGACGAATTCTAAACTTGAAATTTTGCTCTAAATATGTAAGAAAGTTACGTGATACTTGGCAAGTAATATGAGAGAAATCGGAAACGAATGACAACGAAAGAATATATAACGAATACTTGCAAGCTCTCTAATATCGACGACCACACCGAGGCATCATAACCAAGGCAAGGCGATCTTTATATCCTCTTGCAGAAGTTAGCGCGGCACGCAGTCTCTTCCGAGAAAAACAGCTTTTTGCCCACTTTTTAAAAACCAACAGTGTAAAATTCAGGTATTTTAAAAAACATTCATTGACGAAAATTTTCTACTATTTTTTTTACTTCAGATGTAATTTTGATAGATAGAAGTAGCTAACGCAGTAAACAAACTGAATTTTAATTAATCAAATCTTTCATAACATATCCTTTTAGCTTTTACACAAATAATATAACGAGTTTAAGTAAATATTTGGATGACTAATGTATTTACCCAATAACTTGATTGCACTTGCTTGATTTTCCTATAAATTAGCATATTACCTCAATGAACAGTCAATTTATTATTGAACATATGAGTTTAAAACTTCCTACTTTTTATTTATGATGATATGTGTATTGTAGAATTGAATCTATAAAATAAATTTTTCAATTAATTTAAAGTATTATACTTAATACTACCTGATATCTTCTAAACATAAATCATACTTTTATAGATCAATTTTCCGATGAGTTTTTATCATGATATTGCAACTCTCAAAATATTAATAAAATAAAATAGCGCGAAATATACATATAATAATAATTTAATTGATTAAATCGTAAGTGATATAAAAGATTACTTCTTTATCTTGTTGGCAACTATTGAAGGTGTGACAAAAAAAATAAATAAATAAAATATAAATATGTCTACTAATACAGCAAAACAACAAGCAAAGTGTTTTTGTTTTTCGCAGCTACTTCTGTCGAGGTAATACAACTTGTAAGCCAGATATGAAGCGAGCATAGGCTTTTTCTCGAAAATAACTTGGTCCAATTTTAATATAGCAGAGAGTGACAGAGGTGGAAGATACTCGAAATAATACACGAATAATAACAGAGTTGTACAGTATATAATAGTAGCCGTACGTCAGACTTGTCGCTAGACATTTCCAGCATATAAAAGCACCATGCACACACGTATAAATATCTAATAAATATATATAGTAATTGTATATTCGATGCCTCAAGCCATAACGAGGTAGGGAGTAATGCGCCGGCAAACATGCCGACACACCCCCCTATCATGTATATTTTCCAGACGTGCCAACAACATCATCATTACCAATCACACACCGTCAGCGTCGTGTCAAAGTAAACGTACTCGAATTCCAATATCTTTTTTTTTTCTTATCAATTTCAGTTTAATTGTTTCTTCTCACTTCCACCACATAACGCATCCACCAATCCTTTCCTAACCCTTTTCACTCTACTATACCTATTTCATATAAAGACTTTATTCCTTTCAAGAACATTCCCTCCTCTTTCCTTCAACGTTCGTAGAAAATTTTGACTAAAGCAGTATGTCCGGAAGGAAGAGTTGATGAAAGACAAACTATATATATATATGCTGGATAGAAAAATGATAGTGAAACCGTGAAAGAAGCTTTATGAGCGATGGATCTTTGAAAGTTTTCCAACTCCTTCTCGTCCTTCTCGCTTTAGTCAAAGTTTCCTGAACGTTAAGCCGCGGTTTTGTCAAGGCGAATGCATTATCACAAAGACCACGCCTTCCCCATTGTTTTCAATTTCTTAAGTGCTTCCTCTCCCGAGGAAACTTTATTTTCATCTAAAATTCAACGTATAATATAAGTAATAACATTACTTGCTTTAAATATAGATATACTTTATAAACACATGGACGGACTGCACAGAATTTCTTTTCTCTCATTTACTTTTTGCAAAAGTTCTAAACTCAATATTATATTACCATGGACTTTATAGCGGTGACAGTTTTCCTTAATTAAGAAGTTCTTAAATTCTAGATAATAATCCTTAAGGCTATATAGACAGATGAGACAATAGAGCATAGAGGGTAGGTTTGGCTGGGCTTACCTGAAGATAAAGATGAATAGTACTAAAAGGGAAAAAAATATGGCAACGTTATCCATCGTGCGCAGCATAACGAACAGCTGCCTCCGTAGATTCGGCATAAAACGCACGAGCTTTAAAATCCTTAACAAGCGAAAAGTCCTGAGTACGCTCAGGCCCGAGCTCCCACTTCTTTCTTGAAAAAAGGACTGGCACAGTTCAACAATACTAGATTCAGAGAAAACAGCGAAACGGCAGAATTTAATGTGTGCGCTTTTCCTCATCCCTCCCCACTTCTCGTCGCCTGACGTTTAGTATCGTTTTTATTTCATTTTTTGATTTTATTTAGGATAATAAATGATGGCATCAGGGCAACGCGCGTATACATGCCATTTGAGATTAGCGTTAAAAAAAAGATTAGAGAACGGGAAGAGTATTCATACCTTAAAACAACAACTATGCCGTCGAAGACGTTGAAGCCATTGCTGATATAGCCGAAGGGTCCCTCCGCTACGACCTTCAATAACATTTCGACAGCGAACACAGCGGAAAAGACGATATTGCTTATCTCGACCACAACCGTTAGTTCTTCCGGCTATTAATATGAAAAAGTATAATTAAATGTAATATAATTTTCATCTGATACGATGCCATTTCTGATATTCATAAACGAGTGCTATGCATTTGCTTGTACATTATGCGGTATTGACTTAGAATTAGTTTTAAATAAATTAAATTAATTCCTCAAGTATAATTTTCTACATCTTCATTTTCCGTGTTTATACTCATCAAATGACGTGTAACGTGTATATTTCAGTATCTTTTGATATAAATATTCATACCAATCAGTGAAAACCCACTGACAATTAGTGAATATGAACTGATTGGTAGTTATATAAGCAGTTATACATATACCACTGATTTGTTTTATGCACTGATTCTAATTTAATGAGTCGCATCAAAATATTTATTCTATCAACAGAACCTATTTTTTCGATAGATTATAAATTAGGGATATAACCGAGTTTGCATTAAAAAATGCATCTAAATTAAAAAAAATTCTTAAGCACATAAAACTGTAATGTTTGGGCATATATAAAGCTAATATAACACTTTTCATTTCATTTTAAAGTTTTAACAGTTACTTTTGACTTATACATTTTACGAGTTTTTGAGTTCGATTTTGAGTGCACGAACTTCATTGTTTGTATCAAGGTCATAAATATTTTGAGAGCCTTTAAACCTTATTAGTTTACTAAAGTAATGTACTGGTTATAAAATGTGGGTGATTTCAATACATAACTTTATCATTTATATATTTTTAATCGTTTAATAAAAAAAATAGGTAGAAATCTTCGAACTACTCGAACCACCCCTATTATCAGTACTTAATTATCAAGAGTTTTTTTGCTAGGGCTTCGCGATACAGCAAGATTAATCTTGATATTGTATTGTCTTGCCTCAATATTTAAGACAATAATCGATACA
>UXGD01000265.1:0-71822 GCA_900474315.1 Torymus auratus | reverse complement strand
ACGTGATACAAGACAGTAATTTGGCCACTTTTAAAGGGCCGTTTAAAGGTTTAAATCCCGGCAGTCTAAAGGTTAATGACTTTGACAACTAGTCAAATAAATTACAAACATTGCATTTTGTTAGTCTACCGCTTTATACATTATATATATATTCAACTAACAATATGGGTCGTGTTAGTTGCTATTAAAAAAAATTAACCATTTCTCATTAGATTCCAGGTTTTAGTATTCCTTCTAGCAGCTCGGAACCTTCCGACGCTGTTGAAGTCGCTTCATCTGCAGAGAAAGCACAGGTCGAGACGATGGACGCTTCCGTGGATGATTCGGCGAGTGGCGCCTCGAAGCGGAAGCAAGACGAGGACGAGCCGGAGCCAGAGCCAAAGCCGACGGGCAAGGGGAAGAAGAAGAAGAAGAGGAAATACTGAGCGTCAATGTACATGGATGTGTATATATTTTCTTATTTATATATAAATTGTTCAGCTGACTCTAGTGTATCATGGCTTGAAGTTCATGGAAATAACATTTTTTAACCTTGTTATACAAGTGCAGCGTCCGTCTGAGTCTCTCTGTCTTGTCTCATTTCGCAACCCACTCGTATGTGCCAGCACATAGTCAACTCAATGAATCATCCGTGGTATTTTGCCAGTCAAATTAATTTAACATATGATGTAAGCCGTAGGAAGTCCCTAAATTTTTCTTTTATTACTACTGCGGATCGGGCGCCGTTCTCGCGTAGCCCAGTTTCTGCAGCACTTGCTTGATTTCCCGGTAGACCGTCGGGTCCTCAATCGTGCTTGGAATCTAAAAATAATAGCAAAATGAGAAAAGCGCACAAGCAACATCATCATCAAATATAAGCTTGATACACACCTTAACAGCCTTGGAGCGAGCAAGATCCGCGATGGATTTCCGGCAGGTTTTGCCAGACCGCGTTCTCGGCAGCGCCTTCACAGCTGCGGCGACCTTGAACGAGGCGATTGGCCCTATGAGCTCCCTGACTCGCGCTATCAGTTCCAGGTTTATTTCCTCCTCGTTCTTCCTCGTGTCTGTGACAATTGAACGATCATAAGTATAAAAATGTAATTCCTCAATGTGATTAATTAAACTCGATGAAGCTGAGTTGTGTACCGTTTATCGTGACGTAGAGGCAAAGGGGAATCTCGCCCTTGGTATGCTCGGGCACGCCGACGACCGCGGCATCGGCGATGTCAGGATGCCCGAGGACGACGTCCTCGAGAGCGGATGTCGAGAGCCGATGTCCGGCCACGTTTATAACGTCGTCGTCGCGCGCCGTCACGTACATGTAGCCAAACTCGTCGATGTAGCCGGCGTCCATTGTGTCGTAGTATCCCTGAGAAAGTAAATATGAATAATTTAATTGGTAATTTTCTGTGAATTTGGCGGAAAAGTAAAATGTTTTCCGGGCTTCTTACGGGGTACTTGGAAAAGTAGATGTCTTTGAATCTGTCGTTGGCTTGGTAGAGGGTGGTCATGGTGCCCGGCGGAAGTGGCAGGCTGACGACTATTCTACCGAGCTCGTGCGCCTCAGCTTTCGAGCCGTCTTCGCGCAATACTTGAACTGCGTATAGAAAAATGTCCGTTCTCACTTTATCTTCAAAACAATGGTAAATAGATAGTCTCACCGTGATAGCCGGGGAAGGGCATGCCGGTGCTGTACTTGGGTGGACTGGTCGTGTGGCCGAGGCCGAGCGAGGTGGCCGTTATCGCGTGGCCAGTTTCGGTCTGCCACCAGTGGTTCAGAATTGGAACCTTGAAGACCTTCTCCGCCCAGGACTTTGCCTCGTAATCGCAGTGCTCGCCCGCCACGAAGATCGTTCTTAGCCTACGGGACGTATAAAATCAAATGTGAGAAGAGGATTATAAATTCATTTTCAAACGTGCGAGTTTTAAAATCGGAATTTTAGATATAAATACAGCTCGCGCACTTGTCAAAATAATGAAACGTGACTTACGATTTGGTCGTGTATTTCCTTCCGAGCAGCGTCTCCGGATCCGCCCTTCGTATAACTCTGAATGCCGTCGGCACGGTGAACAGCGCGTTCACCCTATGCTGATCTATAATCCTGAAAATCAAGCAAGCATAATAAGTCAGACGTCCCTACAGCGCGCGCTCATGTCTGAGAATATAATTATATATACAGGCACGATGGTCTTTAAATATTGAAAGGAATTATGGCTATGTGCAGCAATTCTTCGGCAAAAGCGGGGGTAAATGCGCGCTCGCGCGTATGTGGCCGAATCGAATCAGGGGCAAATCCGCGACTTTTCTCAGCTGCTGAAAGTTAGCTGTGGGACGAGGGACGTCTTATCGAGTTAGCCGAACTCTCGTGACGTTTTCTCGCTCGTGAAAGGCGGACTGATTAGATTTTGATTTTTCTTCTCGGGTCCTCTGTCCCCCCGCCGGTCGGTAATGCGCGCACAAATGGACGACTTGTTTAGACTATTTTTCCATTTACGAAAATATACGAAAAAGCTCATGACAAGGTAGTAAAAAGTAGTAAAATCCTCTTCATAGGACGCGCGCGTTTGAATTTTGCTACAGTATAGAATATAAATTTTTGACATTTTAAAATCGTTACAAAGTATAGTAAACAAAAAAGAGAACTTGAAAAAAATAAATGTATCAAACCCCGGTACCTGTCCCCGTGTATTTTGAAAGAACGCATACAAGTACCTGAAGTACTGTCCGGCGTCGGGCGTCCTGTCAGGTTTGCCCTCGTACATGACACTAGTGATGCCGTAGAGTAAGGGCGCGTAGCAGATGTAGGATAGCCCGACGACCCAGCCGAGGTCGGAGGCAACCCACCAGACAGAGTTCTTGTCCATGCCGTATATCATCTTCATGGTCCAGCAGAGGGTGGCTATGTGGCCGCCGATCGGCCTCTGTATGCCCTTGGGCTTGTCCGTCGTGCCGGACGTGTAGAGGATGTAGAGAGGCGAATTCGCCTCGACGGGCACACAGGGGTGGGGCTCGGCGGATTCGATGATGTCGTCCCAGTCGAGCTGGCCCGGCTGCAGCGGCGCCTCCCAGACCCGCCGGCGCTGGAAGACGACGCAGTGCGGCCGCGATACCGAGATCAGCTCCAGTGCATCGTTCAACATATCCGTGTACCTGTATTATATATAGCCATTAGAGCCACTGGGTAATTCTATACATATATAAGTAATTCACTGCACTTACCTCACGACTTTGTTGGGCTCGAGGCCGCAGCTCGCGGCGATTATAACCTTCGGCTCGGCATGATCGATCCTCGTAGCCAGCTCCTTAGCCGCGAATCCTGAAACACGCAGGGGATTTTAGCTCCTGACAATCGACTGTGGTGAAAAATATACCTGCATTTCCGCATGATCAACGGCAAACATTTGCCTCGTTGATATTCAATTATATACACGTGCGGCGCAGCTTTGCTGTACCTTACGACGAATTAAGATAAGAATCTGGCTATTAACTCCAGCGCGCCCCGTATAATGAATTACGAGCCGTTTGCGCCCTATTTATTTGCGATCTGAGGGTCGCGATATTATACTTATACACCTACTCCCCTGCGGCTCTGTTTGCTCTGACTTGCGCAACTCGAAGCTATTTACGCATTTCCCTCGTCATTTTTCAACCTTTTCGGGTGATCAATATTCTCGGTTTATTTCTTTAACAAAAGTTTGCGTTCATTCAAGTGTTGTAACCCTTTGGCTCTGATGCTTTGTAGGAGGAAGATTGCGATCACGCAAGGATATATCATTCTTATGGACAAATTATTAATGAGACACGATGGGCTTAATTACGCGTAGGTAATATTCCTTTTTAAGGCCATGTGAAACCGTGAATTTCAATATTTTTTCAATCAACATTCCAGCGTTTGTTTGGAAAATAAATGTTGCCAAGCGCTCCGTACACATAAACCCTATATTCATGAATTTTTTTGAGTGATTCTAGTAGTTGTGCTTGTTTAAAAAGTAGGTTAATTGTAGATTCTAACTTACCGACATTACGGTTTTTATTTAATTAAATAAATTCTGATAATTATTTTGGAAAAACACGATTGTCAAGCGCTCCGTAAATGTTACTACTATACTCAGATTTTTTTTATGATTCTATTAGTACTTTCATGAGCTATACTCGTTTGAAAATTACAAACAAACAACGCTGTTAATAATCCACCTACTTATACGAAAGGAAGTTATATAGCTACTATCCCGTCATGTAATAACGCATGATGGGCCTACCTCCAAAGACGACGGAATGCACAGCGCCGAGCCTCGCCGTCGCGAGGATGGCGACTATCGTCTCGGGTATGAGGGGCATGTAGATGAGCACTCGGTCGGCCTTCCGGACACCCAGGCGTGCCAAGGCACCGGCCAGCCTGGAGGTGCGCTCGAGGAGCTCGGCATACGTCACACGACGGATCGTCGAGGTAAGCGGGCTGTCGTGGATTAGCGCCGTCTTGCTGCCGAGGCCCGCCGCGACGTGCCGGTCCACTGCGTTGTAGCAGGCGTTCGTCTCGCCGCCGACGTACCTGCGGGGCAAATGATATCTGTGTATACAATATATTCTACGCAGCTGCGACTATATTGCTCCTTTGAAAAATGTGTATATCGGATGGAAGAAGACGCGGAGACGCGGGCTTTTCTCTTTTGTTAAAAATCCTCGGCTCCGCGTCGTGTAAGTACCTTAAAAACTTCTTTCAATGTCCCTTTTCTTCTTCCTTCCCTTAACTTTCTATTACTTGCAGGCAACTTTTAAACAATATTCGAGTAGCTACTAACTTTTCTTATATTGGCTTCGCGCGCAGCAGCAGGATAGGACGTTGAAAAACTTTGTCTGATCAGCGAGTCAAAGCGCTTGTTAATTTGTTTCTCAAATATTTAATATTTCATAGGAAATTTTTCTTTAGGATCGAGATTTTAATTTTGTCCTTTCTCATGAGAAAACTAATCACGAAGCTTTATATAATCGTTAAATCTATTTTCAAACTTCTTTCTTGTCCCCGCTTACCATTTTGTGAAGGGCTCGTTGGAGTTGTCCAAGACTTTGTCCCAGGGCTTGCTCCAGTCGATGCATTGCGCGACCTCCGCCCAAAATTCTTCGGGATTCTCAATGGATCGTCGGAATGTCTCTTCGTACAGGAGGCTACGATAGCGATTCTGATTGAGAATGTAATCTGGAAGAAAGACAATTTTTTTCTGATTTCTCATTCTCTCAGCTGAATAATTCCTAATGAACGAGTAGCATTGGAAATATATTCACATTTTTGTTTATCAACCGCGCGTGTGCTAAGCTCGCGCTTGCGCGCATGTGACTCTCTCGTGCAGTATGTGCTCGAGAACGCGCGCGCAGCGAAGTCATCGCGTGTCACTTTTATATACGAATTCATGCGCGCGGGCCGAAAAATCGTCGAGCTTTTCTTAATGTCAGCTCGTCGCCGCTTCGTTAATTCAGCAAGCGACGCGTTCTATTTTGGCTTAGGCGAGGTGCATTGTTAATGCGCTCCTACTATCGTCAAACGTATTGTTTTCGTGCTCGCGCGCGCGATGTGGGCATGCGTGCAATTCCCCCCCACCACCCCACACCAGTGTCGATAAATTATTTAGCAGCGCATTGTTTACCCCGGCCGAATTCGCTTTTTTCCAGGTTAGAGCGCGCTTGAGAGAATGTAAAACTTGTATTATATTGATGGCGCTTTGAATGTTTATTCATTTGCTGTTTGGCAGGAAGCGTGTCTCCTTTTAATAATAAAAATATGTACGGCTGACAGTTGTTCGTTAAAGTGTCAATTTACAGAGTAATAATTTTTTTAAAATATCTATGAAAAATTATGACATACTCATATATGTAACTAATTTAAGTTATTATTTAAAAGTTTATATTAAGGCGATGAATATTTTTTATCCAAGCATGATAATTAGAATTCAATTGAAATTTCGAAAATGATTTTTTACCGAAATAAACTTTTAATGTAATAATTATCGGATATGAACCGCGCATCTTTTAATGTAGGACGGTGTCATTCACAGCTGCACGCGCACAGCGCGCATACTTCTTCCGCGATTTTCGAAGAATTCTCTTTACAAATTTTCTTTTCTTTAATTAAGTGGTGGCTTTGTTAGTCTCTAATTACTTTCTACCTCTGCCCTTTCTTCTTTTGATCTTGCACGTGTATACTCTTCCGTTTATTATCTTCCCCTTACCTCCCACTCTTCTGAGCTTTTTTTTTCTATAGTTGATATGTCTATTCTCTCTCTCGTTTGCGCAAACATTTTTTTTAATTAGAGACTTTGCATTTTTACTTTATTTCTGCTTGTAAATTTACTTTTATGCCAAGTCTCTAAAATTTGTACAATTGTGTAACGTTTGAACAAAGCATTGACAATGATTTAATAAAGAACAAGTACCTGCATTGAAACCAAGTCAACCGTATGAAGTAACAAGTCAAATAATGATTTAGATTCATGCAAATCGATCTTGCGTAAGAATTTTCGAGATTTGAAGAGCCTTTCTCCAGCAAGTATGCATTAAATGCATTACATTTGAATGAAATGAATTATTCAAATTACATTAAAGCAAAGATTGACGGGTCACTTTTTCGAATTTGGTGTCACTTCCGCGGAAGACTTTCAGCATTCCGTTCGATAATACTTTGTGAATGTAATAAAGTATTTGTCATTGTAATGATTTTACCAAGATATTTATTGTTTATAAGTGAAAATATAAAGAAATGTATTAAAGATATAAGAACATGAGTGAACCAGTTCTTAAAAATAAAGCATATTGATTTTGAAAACTCTAGGTGTATTCTGAATTATTAATTAATAGCAATTATTGCAGCTGTATAAATTATATTAATTGTAATTAGATTGGTTGTAGCTGTAAAATTTGTCAATGATATGTTAATTTATCGCGCAATTTTGCAAATAAAATCTAGGGAAAGCTTGTGCAAAACAGAACACTTGACAAAAAGTCTATAAAACAATAAAGGTAGAAATTGTTATCGTAAATTCCAAATAAATAATTTAGATTGCATTTCGAAAAAGATTTACAAATCAATCTTTATAACACGGACCATAAATTTATCCGTACTTGTTTATAATAAATGGCTTAAACCGATGTTCACAAGTATCAAAGATTTACATGTTAGGTATATATATCAATGTATAATTATAGTGTTTTTAATCTTTATTCATAAAACTAACGTATATTGGAAAGCAAAAAATCGTAAAGATTTTAAAAGCCATATACGATATATAAAAGCACTTAAAAATGTGTTTCGTGTTGCCTAACCTCGGTATTTTTAAAATGTTTAGTATAAAATAATTAAAAGTTGAAAATAGTTTCGATGATTTGAGCATACTACAAAGATCATCGATCCCTCGGAAGGTGGATCCCGTTAAGATGTAAATGTCTATGAGAAAGGTTATAATTCAGTGGGATAATACTGTGGAAGCGAGACTCACCATCGCTCCTGAGCTTGGATCTGACGATCTTGGCCTCGAATCCCTCCTTGTCCGCGCTCCCGGACTTGGGCTCGAGAAAGTCCGTCTGCACTTGGTTCAACATGTTGAGATGCAGGTTCTCGTCGGCGGGTGTCTGGACTAGGGCAGCGCAGTCAGAGAGCGTAGTACCGATAACGCCGGCGCGTCCACAGGGTCGGGTCCATCCACCAGAGTCGGTGCAGACGAGGGGCACACACACACTCGCGAGGGGACGCGCGCACTGCTGTACTGCCGGGACGATCGCCGGCCGAGGTGAGACTGCCGGCGTGCCGGGCCTCGAGCACCCGTAAAAGTACATACGACGAGCGGCCCGACCCTTGACACCCGCTACCCGCGTGGAGGGGAGGACGGGCCCGACGCAAAATATGACGCGCGCACGAGCACGAGCTTTAGCTAAGCTTTAGCTAAGTATAGTCGCGACGACTCGCCCCAACGAGCCGCAACTTCACTTTCCGTAACATGACGGACGAGGATGATGAGCCTCTCTCGCGGTAGGATACACAACATTTACATTTATTTTACCGCGGCTTCGTTCATTTTCGCGATCACTGTACTTATACTCATTTATCTCGGCACTGATGGAAAATTATTAGCTCGGCCAATTTCTCGTTAAACTTTGACCCCCCCGCCCCCGGTTTATGAACTATAAAAGAATTGATTATTGTCATGGCTCATATACACGCGTGTCGTAAAGCTTTTACGGTTTCCAACTTGCTGGAATTCGACGCATTGATGCGCCGAAAGAATTACGATTCTTTATACGCTCCTGTCGTCGTCTCTGGAAACAATCTTATAATACAACTTTTTGTTTTTTATTTAAACTTTTTAACATTAACCACTGTATGCAATACTTTTTTTAGACTTCATAGCAGAAATAATCTAGTCGTCAACATGTATGTTGCTTTAGTTTCTCACCATGAATATTCAGTTCTTTTGTTGATTCGGTTTCGCTTTGGTTTACAATATTTCCTTTCGTGTCAATTTCCTTGTCTCTTTATAAACATCGACATATATATCGGTATCAAACGTTATGAGGAAAGAAATTATCTTTCCAAAATGATTTCAGTAAGTTGTTTTATAATCAAATCAATTACATTTCGTCAACGTCAATGTTATAATATAAATTGCGCTACATATTATGATGATCATCTATCTTCTAAGGTAAAATTGACTTTTTTGTTTGCCATCAACAATGTTACATTGAAAATGTATTTTATAGAAATTAAGACGAGCGTACTACGGGCATCAAGGGTATGTGTATCGCAATTATATGCAGTACTTTTCATGTGCAAAATACGTCTCTTAAATTTATTAGAAATGTTATTTACTCGTAATTTGACATTCAACTATATCTTTAAAGAGTATTCAACCTATTGACTTTAGCACTTCCGCACGAAAAATTCATCGGGTCACATGGCTATGATGTACAATTACGCGTAGGAAAAGATGATGAAAAAATGTTTCGCGACAACGCGTTGTGAAAACGACGAAAAGTCAAAACATTGAATCATGATCCCGATCGTGGGATATCAAGCTGTGTTCGCAGCGTGTCTTGTGCGTCATATCATGCGTGCGAACACAACGGAAGTCGAGTGGGTCCTACACATGACAGAGATAATAAGTATTTGGAAGAAAATTTCGAAAGAAATTACGCAGAAAACTATAATATTTTTATTAAATTATTTTTATAAATGTTTGAAAAACCATACTTTTCGAAAAATTAAAATATAGAAAATGACGTTATTTGAAAGAGCCGTAACTTCGAAAAATAAACTAAAAATTGTACAGCAATAGCCGAATAATTGTTTCAAATAATTCGGAATTTTATTCTTTTAATAATATACAATATATATTTAATTTTTTTAGTTAGGAATTTTGTTTTTTATTTTGTGTTCACTATTAATACATTTTGTGTTATCAATCATCCTCATTCGAAATTTGCTGTATCGAAGTGAAAAATATTTTCTGAAAAAATTCCCATCTAATATTTTACCATTTCGACAATTACCTCCCCCAGAAATAAGCTATACGATGAAAAACAAATGTCTGTGCATTTTAATCAGTAGCGTTCGACAAGATTTTGAGAAAAAACTTCAAATGTATTACCATGTTTCCTTTTTTGCATAAAATTTGTATGTAATTATAAATGACTTATAAACAAAGTAAGTATATGCAACATAGTTGCTTAATTAAAAATTAAAATATTTTATTGGATCAAGTTCAGACAATCTTGATATTGATAAAAAGCCAGTACAACTCGTATGCGAGTTGCAAAAAAAATATTGTTTACACGTGATTGAAATGGAGCACTCATTTCCGTAGCTGTGTATGTATACGTAATGAAGAAAAGCCGGGACTTTTGATAGTCGAATTTTTGGCGAATAAATTACAGATCAGTCTTTCTTCGAACCGTGGCAATGTTGTGCGTATACGCAGGGGAAGAAAGGTAGCGTGGGTCTGTCTATTTCCTCGGCCTTAAGCGCATCTCACCGATAAGTAAAACCGTGCACGTCGCCGTCGGCTTTATTTAGCTCAATCGAATTTGCCGCGCGCGCACTCGCGAAAAATTGTGTCGTCGGCTTGCCGCGCGCACACGACGTAAACACGGCCGCGAGTAGAATTACGCGACTATTGTCGATCGTACAAGGCGACGGATACTTCGAGAATTGTTGCAAAAGAAAATATTATTTCGAGCTGCAACGCTAGCATTACGAGCCTTGACGAAGGGCCCTTTCGAACGAAAATTGAGTATATTTTGTAGAATACAAATACGATATGCGCATTCAATACATATGATGTGATATTACATTTAAGGGAAATATTTCAACAATTGACTGTAGCCTACACTATTACACTTTTTCCTTCCGGTTTGTTTCAACATATTATACTCGTTTTGATATAATGCATAGTGCTGATGGATACGTTATTATATATGGATATTAGTGGACTATACTTGAAGTTATAGTACAGCGTTTGACTTTTAAAAATACGTTTCTCAGGTTTCTTAGCATCTGAAAATGAATGAATATTATTAAATATTGTTACTATTTCGTGAAATTATTTGCAAATTTTGACATTCAAAGCAGTTAAAGAATTTTCATTACTTAGAAAAACATCGAAGATGTCTTTTTGTCACTTATTATGATGCGAGCAGTAAACAAATTCGTATGAATTGGCCGAGGTACGTGACATAGCAAAATATGCCACGGAATGTAATCCATCGACAGTTTTATAAAAAATATATACAATTGAATCCATGATTTTGAATAACACGAATAACCAAAATGTATAGCTCGGTTATTACGAAAATCTTATTTTTACGAAAAAGATCGAGATAGTATATTGTTCAAAGTTTGTACTAATAAGTATGATAAAAAAACAAAATTACGGCAGTGTGTCGAAAACATAAAATGCGTGTTATTTTAAACATTAATATTAGATATGATCACTTGAATTAATTTAATGTTTAATAGTATATGTTATACAAGAAATCATGCAAAAATCCTTTCTCAAATAAGCCTAACTTTTCTGCTAATTTTCCAAAATATTTTACATTAATATTTCCCTTACACGTTGTAATATTGCAATTCGAACCTTTCCATCAGCAGTATTATTCTTTATCCTAAAGCAAATTTTCAGCTTTAACAATATCAAATTCGTTCTTCGCGACAGTTCATTCGCCAGGGGAAGAACACGCACCTCGGTGACAAGTTGCGCGCTTCGTCTCCTTCGTCTAGTGGGAAATTATCCGTGCGCAATGCTCTTTCTCGAGTATATCTCGAGTATACCTACGCGGAACAATCAGTTTTCATTTTCGTTTGCATCTTTTCGCATATACATGCCGTTGATGCATAAGTCCACCGGGAAGAATTCACGCGTTAAGGGTATTATTTATTTTTTCTAAAAAATACATGTATACTCTTATATGTCTCCATATTAGAGAGCATCATTTTCACCGCACGTTTTGTACTGTAGCAAAGCTAGATTAACTTAATGTCTTTGAATTATTTATGAATCTTAACTGAAAGTAATTGATTGAAATTTATTTCAATGAGTCGAAGCTATTAATTATGTTAAATGATTCATTTCATTTATGTCATGATAAAAACCGTATATGTACCTTTACTGTCGCTTTTTCTTTTGATTTTTATTGCGCGATTCTTTTCTCCAATACTATTTCAATTGTTAATTAGCCAATACGCGTAATGTACGGAGCAGTTTTGCACAAGGAAAGGCAAATACTCGCACAAAAACGAGGAAATAACGTTTGCTGAAATGTGAGAAAAAATATAAAGATTTGAAAAAAATATCGTAGTGACATCATTTGTCGACCTGACGAGAGCTGCGCGTTCGACTATATACCCTTACATTCGAAATAACAGCTGGTTAGCAATGGACAAAACGTATACCTCGTTTTTCCATTGATGTCCCGAACAGTGGAAATTCCCTATTGTATTATTCAAAACGGATAAAATGGGGTTTAGCTTAATATGCTTCGAAGAGTACACTTTCGCATGTCCTGAACATTTATTATTTACACGAATAGTGCAGGTTGGTTTTTATTTAAAACGTTTTACACTTCGTTGTAACAAACAGCTGTTATAGTAGCCGATAAGATGCTGCCATTTGATAAGCTTTCAAACACAATGAAAAATAATATTGAATTGATTGGTAAACTAATATCAGAACTATACTATAGATATTCTCGTATTACTAATATAATCCCAAAAGAAATCAACGTCCCAAGCGCGGTTTCCCTCATGCCCGCCGTCCGAATGAAAAGCGATTTACCACGAAAAGTTATACAGAGAAAGTCACACACACACACTCATTGGTAGATGCATAGACCGACAGACGCGCATACGTATACATGTAACTGCGGGGATCAGCTTATACCTTTGCGCTTCATTGGCCAGTGGCAGCGTCAGATCGATTGTTGCGTCACAGTCGGTGTGGGCGCGCAAGCCCAAGTGCGGGGGTGGTTGTAGAGCTGGCTGATGCGACGGGTAACCTGTTGCTCCCTCCGCTCTCGCGCATCCTTCCTCCTTCCCATTTGCATCTCTTGCATTTTCCACTTTTTTAGCTCCGACAATGGGAGGGAAGTAGGCCAGCCGTTGTCGAGTGCTGTCAGTGTTTCTTTTCTTCTTTGTTTTTAGAGAAGGTTGTAGTGTTTTCGTACTATGAGGACAGAGTTGTGGTGTGAGTTTTCTATAGGCGAACTGCACGATAGGCGCTAAAGTTCAAATCGAAGAGCCCGACGGTGTTGTTCTGTCAAAATGACCGGACCTCTACCTCTACATCTCCATAAAATGTCAAAACTATTAAACCAATTTTACTCCATTTATCGTGCGATAAAGAAAATAAAATACTAAAATTTTCAATGTTAAATATCTCCAAAAATAATCGAATGATCTTGATAAAATTTTGCACACATATTGCGTACATTCAAACTCATTTGGTACTAACAATATAAGTATTAAATAAATAAACCTGACAATCGCTAACAGATTAGCTCTCAAAGTCTTGACGTTTTACAATTCTTTGCGAGCCGCGCGGAGGTATCTCCCATGGGAAAATATTAACTCTCTTGAGCCGACAACGCAGGCGTAACTCGCGAAGACTGACGCGTAAGCACGCATGCACTGGAAAGAGAATTCAATCTCGAAAGTATTTACATTTTTTATGCCACTGCGTCCTTTTCTCTTCGTGAAAAGCATGGTTTTTTTTATCTAGAGTAACTGTTAGCTACAGATTGTGAATAGGTACTCGATGATTCATCAATTTGTCATTTTATAACAGAAATCTAGACGCAGAAGTTCGTCAGTCGTGTAGAGTAGTTGAGTGTTCGAAGAAAATTTGACATAGAGAGTGTGAGGTAGCAAGTGTTAGCATAAGAAAATTAGTTCAATTCATTTAAAACTAAATCATAAGAAAGTATAAAGCAAGGAATAAAATTTTTCATTTTGTCACTGCCGTGATTTTTCATGAACGGAGCGCAATCTCCGCGATTGCTATGAATCTGAGAAAACTGAAGAATTCAATTTCAGTAAGAGGCGTGGGATATGCGTGAAAAATGATAGAACCAATCGATTTTTAGTAAGCGAATTTCGAGTCTTTTCATTACGAGAAAGTTAGTCAGTTCTGTGTCACTGCCCTGGATTGATAAGTTATGAAAATATTGTAAATGAAAACGGGACTTTGTAATTAAAGATTTTTAGTGCATATTATAGCCTCATTTAGTTGCAAGCATTTTTGGAAAACTAATTAAATTTATAATGAATGAAGTGAAATATAGAGCCATATAACCAATTTTATCGCATACGTATAAGAATGCTCGAATATATCGTGTCAACAATTTACATTCAAATGTATGAATTAAATTCGTGCGGAAAGAGAGTCAGCATACATATAATAAAAGTTTAAAAATTACTAGTATATTTATTTTCGTCAATTTTCCAATTACAGATGTACGTACAGCGTCGTTTTAAAGACGAATAAACTTGCAAGAGGGAGGGAAAATTGTTTACTTTTCTGAATTCGAATGACTCTGCCGCCGAGTGCTGACAGCAGATTTCACGCGGGGCGAACATTGAAAATGGGTCGTGCGCGTTAGACATGCATGGAAAAAAGGAAACACGTATATATAGGGAGAGAGAGAGAAAGTCATATTTGTTCATTATTATTTATCGTCTTGCCGGAGTCCAGCGATGTGAAAATTCTTAAATTTGACGTTCAACTTGGTTCGACCATATGCGCTTTTCTATACATATTAATTGAGTCGTCCAAGATCTATTTTTAGACCATTTAGATTTATAAAAAAAAACCCATGTTATATTAAATTTATATAGTTACTCGTGGATTCTATTATCTATGATAAGGGGCTTGGCGTTTCAAAAGTATTACAGTCTTTATCTAGTTATAAAATTTTATCATGTTTGCTCATAAAATCCTCAGTCTCTCGACGCGGCTTCGCAAGAAATATAAATCCGCGAGTATATTTTATAAAATAAATTATCGTATAAGGCTTAAGTTATAAAATAAAGAGTTTGAAAATTTGCGTAAAGGAATATTTTGGTACGTCTTTCAAACAAATTTTATAAGAATTTCTATTTTTTTATGTTAACAGTTTCGTAGTCGTTGTTATAGTACTTTTGCGTTTACCGCGCATTCCACGCACCAAAGTACATAATATTGTTAAAAAAAAAACTCCATCAGCTACGCAAGTCAGAGAGAAAGATATTGTCTTTCACGTAGTGGATTTACGTAAGCTTTTACAAAATTTATTTGTACCACGAGATTTTTACCATCAAAGCATAAAAAATTCTGTCTCACTGTATAAAAGTCGGTCACGAGAGCCCACGGCCTACGCCATTAATAATGTGAATCTCTCTCTCTCCCCCAAAACGAAAGGCAAAGCAAGTAGTCCAAGACTAATTAAAATCGAAGCTGCGTACGCGGGGCGGCTGATTTTCAAGGCCATTAATTACCCTCTGTTTGATTTAATTATCGCCAACGCGCGCGGTGGATATTCTCGCGCATAATCAGACTCGCAGGACTCGCGCGCGTCTTGAGCGCTAAGAGATAACGCCGGGGATTCGTAAATTGAAACGAATTCGTAAACGCGCGTGTAGTGCAGCGGAATAAAGCGAGATGAAATTAGGGAGTAGTGCAAAGAGGGAGATATAGACAGAGAAGAAGGTCGATTGATTTGTTTATCGCAGCGGGCGTATAAGTGAATTTGAGCAGTTGCTACTGTGCCGAAGTGGCCTCGAGAAGAGGCGGCTTTTTGCGAATGGCTGTTTGTTTCAGTGAGCGCATCAAATTACATGCTTTTCGAAAGCGTACCTATAACATTTCTCCAAGAATTGACGCAGTTATTGGTTCAACTGAAATAAATTCTTCCTATTAATTGATGGTCGCTGGGGAGTAGGTATATGAGTATGGGTATATAGGTAAGAAATGGAGCTGATGCAGACGTAACTGCGCAGAAAATCAGCCGCGCAGCGGCAATGGCACACACGTAGTCTCCATTAGCGCGTGAGGGCAGGCGCAATTATCGGGGCGACGCTCGCGTCGGATGCGATTAGCGCGGCGAAGAATCCTAATGGGCCACGGGGCGGCGGCCACCTGATGCTCCAGGCACGCGCGTGAGCGCCGTCAGGCCGAGATTTGACGCCCCGTAATCAGCGCGCCGCGATATAGAGTTTCTCGCGGTACACCTCGCGGACCTTTGACCGCTCGCTATGCCAACTTTAACCGGTACTGGCTCTTTAGTGAACAAAACAATTAATAAAGAACGATATTTCAGCAAGAATTTTCCCATTATTCTTGTACCTCACTAAATGTAAAAGAGTGAAAATTGACTGGTTACTATAATTTAGTAGTGTATATTAACTTTTTTAAAATAGCGAAATTTAACTATTTAAAAAAAGTTGATAGGTATACACTACTAAAATAGTTGATTTGACTATTTTGGAGTACATATTTCGTAAGTGTAAATTGACATTTGAAGAGTACAGGTCATCGTATACAAGAATGTAAACAATATTTGGAAGAAATACATTGCAGTCACAGCAATACCTTTATCACAAATCAAAATTTGACCTAATTTTCTTCAAAGTTGTTAATTAATTCTCTCAGAATGATAGTAAGTTTTTAATATGCAAAGTCTTACGTTAGAGTGCGCTTAAAAGCTTATATTATAAGCTTCTTTATCGCTAGATAAAAAGATATTTATTTTAAAAGTTTAACTGCGTTTTTTGATAAATATATATCACTTCAGTTTTAATTTTACTTATTCATCTGATCGATTTTAATTTCATTTTATGTAAACGACGATTACTGCGAATTTCAGTATTTGCTGCAATAAACAGTCTGATTTAAACGAGTAATATTTGTTTTCAGTCGCGTGCAATGTATATTTTACGACTTATGATTATATTAACAGAAATGTCTACGTCTAAAAAGGTGTACTGCAATGCAATGTGAAAAAATGTTATACGTGTATCATCGTTTATAAGAAAGGGTCAGGATATTAGAAGCAACTTTTCGTTCACGCCTACTACAGGAGCTTAGAGAGATATGATTCGAGGTAATTGAAGTACGAAGTAATACATATGAGGACACGAGAACAGTACAGTAAAGATCCCGATCCGGTCAAACGATGGAGCGTCATATGTGCTAAGGATATAGAAATACCACCCCGAAAATACGTTTTCTATTTAGAACAAATAAAAAACTTAATTTGATTTATTATTGTGCTGGAAATCTTGCTATTTTATCTTCAGAATGATGGTAAATTCAGGAATAAGGATAGACATATAATAAATGTCTTATATATATTTACAAGATTAATTTTTGAACAGTAAAATGGACCAAGACATAATCAGCTGTAGACGAATTTTACTCAGAGATATATAGCATTTTCAATATTTTGTCATTGCCTCTTTTGCATCTATACTATTTCCAATAGTTTTTATTGAGACTATATCTTATATAATAACTAAAAAATACCGTATACAAATATCAGTCGGTTTTATTCACTAAGAATGTATAATTTATTTATCAATACTTAAAAAGAATCAAAATTTGCAATTTTAGTAACATAAATCGTTCGCAAAGATATTAATAATATTTGCTTCAAGAAATCTTATATTTCCAATTCTTCCTGCCATAACCGCATGAATTTCAAGTAATACTAGATCAAATGCGCGCTATACGCTCGCTGAGATGAACTGTGCTTTGAATACAATGTTTGAAAATGGGAAAATAACTTTATAAGAAAAATATAAACCAACAACATCACATTGCCATGCACATATAGCTACAGCATGGCAACGCTTCGGACCAATCAGATTACGAATAAAACGTGAAATAACATAGCCATCAATTTTAATAAAGGGAAGAATAGGGGCTATCCCATGAAAATCCATCGAATGGTTATCTCAAAAAATTACGCCAATGGCAAAATATTGAAAATGTTGCTTAAACTACATTTGTTTCAGCTGATTTTAACCTCAGAGGCCACCAGGTGTAAAACTGCCTTAATACAAATTGCACGAGTAACAAAAGTAGTTATAGCGTACTAAGATAGAGTGATGTAAACAAAGTAGCTGTAAAGTTGTTTAATAAGCCATAAAACGTAACACGAGATTGACGAAGCTGTATAATTATAAACTAAATTGCATCATGCGGACGAGTACCTTATATGTCTTGCAATACATTCTTGCGGGATATTGCAAAGCGAAACTACATGCTCAATGAATTTATTTCTACTCAATCAATTTTTAATGAACATTTTCTCTATAAGTTTAAACTGAAAATGTTCTTTTGATTGAAACTAATATCCATTCTGCCTTTATACTTTTTTTTTATTCGACGGTTATAGGCACAGCTGATTTCCGAAAAACGAGTGATGTTGTCTGACATTGGTCAGACATGCCAAAGTCCTGCAATTGTTAAGTACACTGTACGACACATGGCTTAAACAACAAGTTATTCGCTGTTCTGTAATTTCGCGAGTAAGTACAACTATTTCGTTTATCAATGATATTCTACTATCTCCGATCTGCCATTTCCGATCTATTTAGAAAATTGCGCAAAGAAATGCTACTATAGTGACTGATATAAGACTGGTGTCTCGTAAAGAAACGGTATAGAGAAAGCTTTCGAAAGAAGAAGCTGGCGAACATGTGAATATAATTGGGGGTAGAAGAAAAGGAAGGTGTACGCATGGAGTGGCGAATAGGTGGAGTGCGCGCGCGTGTATACGCACATCGCGGGGGCAGCGAGCGCGCGCGCAGCGGAGACGACGCCGCCTTCGGCGCCATCGCGTATTTAAGGGCTGATGCCGGCGGCCGAGCCGTCACTGCTACCCCCAACGCTCGCGACACTGCACGCACGCACGCACACGCAAAAGCAAGGGCCGACTTCTTCTCTTCTTCTTCTCCTTCTCTTCTCACCACTTCACTGCTACTCGCCGCTAAGCAGAGGCTGTGCTGATACTGCTGCTGGTTGCGCGAGCTGACTTTGGCAACCCACCTGCACGACAACGGGTGAGTCTTTTACGGACAATTATACGATGCGCACTTACACCCGCGAATCATTTTATTTCGCTGTTGAACATTTCAACAAGGGGACGGGAAATATAGAGTCATGTGTTGGAGAGTAATTTTCGTTGCGCTCCGGGGGGGATTTTCGCGCCGTGGGAACACCGATATAGAGATAGCTCTTGAACAGAAGTCATTAAATGATAACTCTTTGTCATACTGTCTTCAAGTACGAGCTTATGCAGGTGAAAACTGCGAACGCGCAATGAAAGAAAGTACCGTGGGACGAGGGGAAGAAAAAAGAGAGATAAGATAGTTTCGTAAACTTTGCCGCCGCGGACGCTTCAAAAGTGGCGCGCTTTATACTGTGCTTTTCGTTACTTTTCTTCAGTTTTATTTTTGTTTGTTCAACGTGGAAGGGCACCTTTGTTGCGACAATTTACATTGAAATCCGTTGGTCCAAAAGCTTTTTGCGGCGAATAATATTTGTCGGATCTAATGCGATTTCGGTTAGTCGGATTTGAATAAAAGTTATATTGACGGAGTTGGAAAAAAAAATTACGTTTCAAGATATACGGTATACCAATTTTAGTTGTAACATATATTAAAATTACCATTTTACGTATTGAGAATGGTGAAAATTGCCACGTCTCATTGTAAAAGTGAGACAGTCTGAAATTAGCAAAAAAATTATGACAATTTTTTTGGTATTTCGAGCCTGTCCCATACTTACACAATCAGACATCGTAATTCTTACTATATTATTTTTCTCCATGCAAGTGAACCGTATCATTTCTAAATTTTCTAGTTATGAGAATGCTAAAGGATAATGAGCAAAAAAAAATTTTTTTTTTTTTTAATTTAATGAGAAAGTGATACGCAAAATAAAAAACAGAATAAAAAGATTCGTTGTTAAATACTTGGAAGAAATTTGATTATGTACGATGATATTGTACCTGCCTTTCAAAAATAACAGGATGCGTTAACTTTATAATAATTTAATGTTATTACATCCCAGTGTAATTTGCAACAAAATTGATATTACGATGTGGTACTTGAAATTGTGCACGTAAAGGGCGAACTGTCTCAGAGTAAACCTGTTGCGCAAAAACTCGTTGTGTGCAAGTATATTAATATAATGCCGTGTTATTGAAGCAGTAAATAACTTTTATAAAATATTTAGAAATGTTTAAATTCTTGATAAAAATGAAATAAATATGGTTGGATTTTTTCTCGTTAGTATGTGCTGCGGTAATGAAAGAAAAATGATCTCGGTTCAGTAACAAACGCGGCGAATGTCAAGAAAATTTAAGGAAATTCTACTTTTTAAGTAATACAATTTGGAAATTTTTATAAAAGGACTAAAATTCGATTATATTACTTTTTTTATACATGCGTCCTCAAAACATTTTTTTTAACAAAAATAATGAAGATTTAGAAAACCTTGTGTAACATGTAAGATCAATTTGTATTCTCTAAAAATTACATAGAATAGTAGTTGAGAATTTTTCATCAAGAAAATATTGAAAACTGTTTTATTTTTTTTAAATTTATCATTTTTCACCTTACCTGCAACTTTTATCTACACTAGATCAAACGCGCGCGGGGATAAACTGTACTTTGAATACAAATTTCGAAATTAAAATAAACAAACAAACATACAAATAATAGCTACAGCTGTGGCTTCTATGACAATGTTGCCGACCAGATTACGAATAAAAGGCTAAATGAAATAGCCATCAATTTTAAAAAAGGGGATATATATTATACCAATGAAACTTATGCGTATTTATTTAAACAAAGCTTTACCGCGTAAATTAATCGAGTTACAAGTTTGCATTTTAGTCTTTCGTCACATGACAAACTATTTACAATAATATCATCAATTTGCGCATTTCAGCAAGTTATAGAAAATGACAAAAGAAAATAACTGAAAAGAGGTTTAAGTAACAGATCATTGATTTCTTGACTAAATAGTCAGTGAAATCACCAGTGAGAAATAAATTCATTAGGTAATATAGTTTGTCTGTGCGTCTTGAAAGTAAACCCTATTAATATTCCATAAAATCTCGAAAAAGTAAACCTAACACGAGCACTAACCGTGCCTCCCTAAATTTTTGAGAGAGCAGCCATCTCCGGCTGTAATCGGGGGCGACACAGTTTGTGGACGTTGGCAAATTCGGATGGAGCTGGATAGCCGGTCGTGCATTAGCTGCGTGGAGAAAGGGCGGGGGAGGGCTATAAATAGGAACGTGTCTTAATACCGCCCGAGCACGGTCGGAATCAATTATTATTATGTCGCGCGGGGGTACGGCCGACGGTATCAATTATTCTGCCGGGACAATTAGCGTTCTCTATTTGTTGATCCGGCTAGGTATGGGACAGCGCGGTGAATCTTTAATGTTGCCGGACCGAATTCTGCCCGATAGAATTTAGCTAAGTGCAGAAGAATTTACTCCAATTCGGCGGAGGGATATTACACAAGTTTTAAGCTGGCTTGCGAACTTTATTGCGAATTCCGACGAAACTCTTGTAAATTTCGATACATCGGCAATGTGTACCAATGCTGCGAGGATTGTTATTGCGGAGAAAATACTATAGAAGATTACGTTGCGATTGAATTCGGGGAATGGAAGGGAATTTTTTATGCCTGCCCTGAAGCTCTAGTTTTGTATTCAAGTCTACGGTGCAATTTGCAAAAGACAATAAAAAATAATGACTTTTAGAAAACTGTAACTATACTCGCCAATTACCGAAAGTAAATGCTTTATAGGACAATATATTTTTTCAATTAGTATTTTTTTTTCTAAGCAATTTTCACAACGGCTTCATAAACCTTGACCAACACGGTTGTTTCCAAGAATTACTCTATTATTGCCGTATGTTTTATTGAACTTACTTTTATTAGCAAAGGATCACATGTATATAAAAGCCTTTTAGCGAAATGAAACTTTCTTTTACCAAAAATGAGATTTTATATTTGTATATATAAAAGCTATACATATCTAATATATTATGGTTATTTTAATAATTATGTACCAATCCGAAATAAATGATTGTATTTACATTTCATAAAATATTTATAGTAAGTAATAGTAGACCTTTTGGATGTTTTTTTGCTAAAAATGCTTCCATTTAATAAACACGTTAGCTATAAAATATAGCTAATTTTGCACCTGGCAACATTGTACCCGCTTCTCTCCTTTCAAATTTTTGCAATTTCTATAGTAATTTTTCCCTCTCTCTCTCTTTTCAACGTTCGCAATTACAGCGCGACAGCGCTAAATTACCTTTTAAAGTGTGAACAGAACAGCTATTGAGTGCATACATACACGAACGTACATGCATATGCGCCCTATCAACTAGTATGTACCGAAATACTTTCGAATTAAGTTTATAAAGCTCGTCGAAGGTGTTTTCCGGCATTTGAGAATTGATGGGACAAACGATGTGCTGATAACGAATCGCGTCGTTGGAGGTGATGATAAATCTAGTTATGAATACTAATTTTGTATGCGCTTACTTTCGATGGAAATTTCGAAACGAAAGAACTTATCGCTGGGGAGAGAGAGAGAGAGAGAGAACTGTGGGTGGTAATAGTAAATATTAATTGAACCTATATATAATACTTTTAAAATTATATTATGTACTTGAAAATTTCAGTCCTTTAATGCATAGATGTAAAATGTATATTTCCATTCGACGCGCGTAGAATTTATTATTTATGAAATTTTACAAAACCAATTAGTTTATTTATTGTCACACGCACAGCAGGCATAAAATAACATAATTGCGAATGATATTAAGAATATTTACGTAGACAGTATAGCGCGTGAAATTAAATAAATTAAACGCACACGTACACATTAAACTTTGCTTTCGCGCGCCTGCACTATTGAAATTATCAAACGAAAAGTTATCATTCTGTTTTTGCGACGTTAAAGTAGTTCTATACACTTCTCGCGCGCATAGTTCGGCAATCTCGTGTTTCCGCGTGAGCGGAAACTTTAGCACACATACGCGCCCACCAGGGGAAGTGCGGGCAAAAAAATGGCGTGTAAAGTTTCGCGCTGCAGCTACTAAGAAAAGTTTCGAGGGCCGAAGTTTATAAATTTTATAAACTTCCAACTGGGGACCAACGTATAGCTTTTTCAGTAAATCGGAATTTTGTCTCTAGATCAAATCGTGAGAGGAATTTTCATATGTGTCTATCTGCGCATTTGAGGACTGTTTTAACCATTTATAGCAAATTCTATACTTGATCTAAAGCTTTGCAAACTGAAGTATATTTAAACAAGTAATAATAAAGAAGTATTGAAAAGATTCCTTGATTTTCTCTTTTATGTCAATAAGTACTTATATATATCATATAGGGTGTTTGCACTAATCGGAAGATTTTCTAAACCATGTGTATGAGTCAACAGAATGTATTTCTTCTTCTGGTGGTGTCTCGCGTCCATAAAGAAAGGGGTAAAAGAAGGAAAACAAAGCAATAACTCATGCTCCTGGTAGTTTCAGTGTCAATTCGCGCGACGGGATATAAAGGCGGCGTTCGCTCGATCCCCGGGGTAATCGCCCTCGGCATTTTCAATCATCTTAACGGGCTAATCGAGGACTTTATTCTCCCGTGCAAATAATGACTCCTTTTGAGCCCTTTTACGGAGGTGGCTTTCTCTCTCTCCCCCTCTTTCTGAGTTTACAAGCTCGTACTTGGCGCACACGACATACGTTACCGAGCCTCTTTGTGATAGTAAGATTTCATAGTAGTACATTTGCAAATAATTTAGCTAAATGTTTAAAAGTTTTTAATTAAAAAAAAATTAAAAAAAATTTTAAATCTTTTTAATTTAGCTAAATGTTTAAAAGTCAGCTTGAGAGTAATATTCGACAAAGCACACAATTAAAAGATGAACACTCAAGTTTAGATTGATACTAAAATTTTTAGTGTAACACTGAATTGAGTGTCTATCCTTATCCAAATTCACACTTAAGTTAAGAATTTTATTATTTTTCTGTAAGAATACGAGGGATAAAACATAATAAAGTTCGATTCAAGGTGTCCGCCCGCGGTCGGATTTCCAATTGAAATTCGACGAGGCAGAGCCAGCGAGTAAATCACACGGGGAAACTTGCTTTCCAGCTACTTCCTTTGGATTTCACTTTCGAGAAAATAGCATTTTATAACTTTTAAATATGTAAATACCTATATAATCTACAAAATAACTTTGGAATCAAATAGATTTCGCAACTTTTCTCGTACCCGGTATTAAATATAAGACGAAATTTATGAAATGACATTTCAATGAATTCAAAGAAAGAAACATTTCAAAGAAAAGAAAAATAATTTCATCTTCTTGAAAAAGAGAATGAAAAACTTTGGCACACCCTTTTAGTGATCTAGGCGCGACATTTCGACGACCTAAACGCCGTTTAGCTTTATATATCGCGACTACTTTAATTTAGCGTTTACAGCGCTATCTACGGCGCATTAAACTGCGCCGAATCGGCTGGATTTCCACGTCACAGAAGTAAATCGACAATATAAAGCGGAGAAGAGCATCCTCAAATACGACGAAATTAAACAAGGCATCATATTGCCGATGGATTTTTTGCTTTATTTGCATTCATTTTGTTTGTCTGGGATTTTTTGTTCCGCTTCTCTTACTCGTATCGCAATTGAGTATGTTACATGGATTTCATTTAGAGTAGAGAGAAATTATTTTCGGTTTTGTTCTTCAGCGTGATCAAAGAGATAAGATTTTCTTGCATTAAAGATAACATGAAACATGTGTTAAAAACAATATGCCTCAGATATTTTTAAAACAAATATTATCTCAATACATTTCAATTTCGAATTAGGTTTTTAAGTGTCAATCATTTACTTTTGCACAAATATTTCAGTGATGTACGTATACGATAAGATTCGCATAAAACAAATCTATCGTTCGGGTTTTTAAATAGTATTGTACTATTATCTAGGAAACTCGTCGAAAGCTTGTAACAGCGCATTCAATAAAACCACGTTTTAAAAAATCTAACCATTCAGCCGAAACCGTATTCCCTTGTAAATCAATCTCAATCAATAAACTGTTATAGGCGCGCGCGCACTCTATACTATTTCCAATTTGAATACGTAAAAATCGAGATCGGTTCGGATCTGCGGTTTAGCGAGACGTCAGCCGCGCATTTTTCCATTTAATTTTTCAAACTATTTATAAAAACGTAAAAATACACGCAACAGTATTCGCGTGCGTGCAAACACTAGCGTCAAGCGAAACTGGATTATACGCCCGATGCGCGCACCACTTCGGAGGGGATTACAAGTTGGGGGTGGCGGAATAAAATATATTCGTACTAAAAGTGAAATTAGTTTTTGTTGGATACTGCGACGGCATTGCAGAGAAGTTATTCCATTTGGGAGAATGAAATGAGGAAATAGCGTGGTTTCATATTTTTATTAACTTGAATGTAAAAAGCGAATGAAATTGTCAACTAATTTATTAGAGAAAAAAAACTGTTATAGTATAACTCGATTTACAATTATCGCAAGGGAAAAGTACTATTTTCGTGACGAGGTAAACTTGAACGATCGCCTTCTTGTATTTCACTTTCTCGGTTTTTGAATTTCATTAAGACGAGTATACAAATGATGACTTCATTGGGTTGATTATAAGTGTTCGTAACTGCGGTGTAAAATTCGAGTGAATGCTGAAACGGTTAATAATTGCTTTAACTAAACCATATCTATATATAATGCTTATATAATTATTTTCCCGTGCACTATATTATACTGTCTGGTTTTTAATTAAAATTTCAAGAAAAACTCTGGTGAAAACTGCGCCATATACATATTTAAAATTTCTCATTAGCACAAATAAATTATTATTTTCACCAATATAAATTAACTGAAATATATTTAATTAACTTGGGGGTTCTCGTAACGTATTCCAAATTCACGCAGGTATCAAGATCACCCGGCGGGCCCTCATAACACGTGGACACCTACGCATCGTTTAATTTAATCTCACGAATTACTTTTGATTGACAATATATTTTATATTAATGTTCATTTTTTAAATGTATTTGATAACGACTACATATCTTTTGAAAAAAATAAGTCGACATCAGCCATACCGGTCAAGCAAATGTTTTCATATTTCTAGAGATTTCATTGATGTCGCAATACCCACACGCATGCTGTATAATCATACTTCTACAACAATTTTTACCCATTTTGGTAGACGCGTAATGCACGGAGTTTTAGTGGAGATTTCCTCATATAGGTATAATATATTAATGGACTGGGTCAGGCGGTTCATCGTGAGCGAAAACACTTGAGCGCGGGTTCAACGGCCCAATTCGTATTTCTAATCGTTTCAGCTGTTTACCGTTTTTACGTTTTATTGGCACGTGTCAAGCGCGGAAAAAATAAAGCAGCTACTATAATGATAACCAGGAACAGAACATTTGTTTCTGCGTTAAAATGCAATAAGCGATTTAATATACGAAAGCGTCTACCTAATTTGTGAGTGAAATAAAATATCATCGTTTGGTATATGAATATTCAATCAATATCAATATTGACTCCTCCGGCAAAGCGTACACAGTTTACTAACCGGTAAAAAATTAAAAATTACCCTCATCGATGAAAATTCAACAAGCGGTATATTTTCTGAGCACGTCAATCCGAGGTAATGAACGGCGACGGTATATGAAAAAAATTATCGGAGACTCTCCTCGGCGTTTACACAGTCCTATTGACAATCGATCTGCTGGCGCACGTGCTCAAATTTTCTTCTCCCATCGCGAAATCATCAATATTTGCGAATTTGATCGCGTCCGATGTCCAATCTCGGGTGCATATTTTTTCTCGCTCAATGCCGATTGTTGCGACTGTTTGTTTGCCAGGATAAAGTCGGCATAGGATTGGACCTTGATTCTCTTGGAGGGCTTTCGACTTCTATAGTTTCGCACTGAAATAACGCGATATATTAGTAGCCATTGTGAGAAATAATAATCATCATCATGGTTTATAACTTGTATATTAAAGGGAAAAATCGTTTCAGTCAACTTTTAATGCTATATTAATCTTACTTTAAAATTGGAACAACAGATGCACTGAGGTTACCTACCAGCTGGCGTACTCATATAACTGTTAAAAAATTAATAAAGATTTGTATATAGCGAAAGCTGCGCAGTTAAGCACCCGCGTAAATTCAAAATAAGCCAAAAAATAACGAAAGAAGGAAAAGAAATGAAGCGCATTCGAGAAACATCGAAAAAAAAAATAGAAAAAGCAGTCTCGCAGAATTCCAAGAAGCGTGTTAATGAGGCATCGCGCGAGGCATACGTTACCCGCATTATGCGAGAGCGCGCGCGCGGGGAAAGTTTCTTCTTCCTCAAGTTAATGCGATTCCCATACGCGCGCTCGTCTTCGATGAATAATTTATGGCGAGGGAACGTAAGGTTCGCCTCTAAATATAGTTCACTCTCTACCTCTATAAATATATATACATTTATTTGAGTATGGAATAAGCGTCGCTAGGCTCGCGATCATGTGTACGCTTAGGTTCGAGTCGAAACTTTTTCGTCATGCAGACCATACAAAATACCTCGAATAGCCTTTTTATGTTAGAGCCTTTGCTGTTTCTGACAAAATTCATATAATACTTAAGCTACATGCGTTGCTGTCAAAATAGTTTGTTTGCTATATGCGTATTTAGTAACTATTAATAAAAAGATTTTTAGATTCATTTGATAATATGATAATAAATAAAATTCTATACGTAATGTTAAACAGACCAAATTTTATATTTAGTTATATTTAGTCTAAAGCTATTGTTGTATTTCCAGACCGGCGAACAGAAAATTTTGGTTCCTCTGCTATAATAAATAAATAAATAAATAAACATTCATATTTATGCATAATTGTGCTTCATGTATAGTTTTATAAAAACACGCATAATATTCTTGCGCCCATATGGCTTGTAAATTTGGGCGCTCCATACTTAAACCGAACACGTTATGCGATGCAATACCCGTAAAATGAGAGGGAGAGGAGGAACGTTCAATTTCTATGAATACTAAAGCGAGGTCTATCCGACAAAAAAGCGAACGTCATACCGTCAAAACCTATACTCGTCCGTCACCGAATTAAAAGGAAATAAATGTGCACATGTATGCGCAGGATTATGTTTGTGGAACCACTCTGATGACGCATTGTTGTCGGTGGAGTAGTAAGTGAAATTTTCACAGAACTTCGTATTTGCATCTAAATCGAACTTTTTCTCCCGACGGCTTTTCGTGAACTGACTTTTTCGCTATAATGTAAAAATTAAGCCGAGAATTTAGTTACTTATGCCTTTATCGTGCATTATGGCACCTTTTCCGCTTTGAATTCTGACAAAATTTATTTATTTTTGGCTGCACAATTTATTTATTGCTGCACTAGTCGATAGAATAGGAATTGTCAAACTTTGTAACTTATGTGCTATTAAAACGTATAAAATTGAAAATATTAATAACTATCTCTTCTCTATTCAGCAAAGGGCAAATTATGCAGAGCCTTTGAAAGTTTAAAATATTCATAGTTTGCTATTGCACTATTAATAGATAAAGCCATCATTTACGAAATACTCTTGATCCATTTTCATTAGATCTCGACTTCAATACTATTGTTACTTTCGGTGGAATTTTAATGTATTTGCAATTCAGCCAATCAGTTCCTACTTCATTATGTGTAATACATAGGTATGTCTCGTAAACGGCCAAAACTCGCCTTACATTTAAAAAAAAATGTTAAATATAAAAAAAATACAAGAATTATAGTATAGAATCTGTTGGAGAAGCCCATTGCCGGAAAACCAAGGGGAGCGTATTCTTTTTTATCTCAAAATTATTCAAAACTCTCCTATTCGCACGCACTTTTCCACTTGACGCCTTCCATAAAATTAAATGGTTTCCCCCTAACATAGAATCTGCATACAGGAAAGTGCGGGCTGTTATCGTTTTACGACAAATGGGTTAGTGCACTAATTGAGTTAAATGCCTGCTATAGTTTTTTCGAACAAGCGCAAGTGTTTATTTTAAGTGTACAAAAAGTTTTAAAATGTCATTGCTGAGAAGCAAGTAAATGTTCATCAGTTTAGCTAACTCAATTCTACAGGAAAAGGGATTTATTAGATTTTTCAAACCCGTAGCTCATAAACAGAAATGATAGCACACTCTTTCAAGTATAGGTACACACATGCATAACAAATTTATGTAAATATATGTGTGCTCGATACTATGGAATCGTGTCTAGAATTGTTAAAATTTCTTGATTCGAAAAAAAGAGCCCATCACTTAAATACTTGACCCGGGACTTATAGTAAAAAGATCAGCTCGATGTGAACCACCATCCATACGTGTGTCGCAGGGATTTCCACTGGCAGAGCAGGCTGGCCCCTGCTGCTCTCTTCGTACACGTATACGTACACCACAAAAGGACACGCGAGTGCTGCGCAACAGGTTGTGCCACAGGCTGTGTATATATATATAACTTGCTCGCCCCGACTTTACAAATTGCCAAAGGCAATCGCGCGGCTACGATGCGCTGAGAGATTGATATTCTCAGCAAGGCTTGAGGAGTCGCAAAAGAGGCGGCTCTGAAAATAAGAAGATTTCATACTTGTATAAATAATAGGCCACTATGGCTGTGGAATTTATTAAACTACGCAGGATCAAAGTTTTTTCTTTCCAGATATCATAGCTCAGGCTTTTTATACTGCAATCGTGCAACAATTTCGCAGCTTCACATTTTAATACTATATTAACGAGTAGTTTCTTTTTAAATTTCACTGATTTGATTTCGTAAATATCTTAGGTTTGCTGTTGCAGACAGCAGGGGGATATTGCGCTTCTATTTTTAGCAGGGGGATATTACGCTTCTATTTTAAAAATAACAGAAGCTTTCTTTTTTGAATGATGTAGTGCAATTTTGCTTTTTAAAGGCTTTTATAGTAAGAACAGAATTACCTTTGAAACTCGATGACACGTTAGTGATATGACGTCCAACGCAGCGCAAGTAGTAATATCCAAGATCAGGTCAGGCACGTGTCTGCATTCATGTAATTTTTGCGATCTCCGGATCTTTGACTCGAGAGTTGGTAAATCGATATGAACAGTGAAGCGAGAAGTAACGCGCGTCGTCGAGTGATATAATACACCCACTCGAGGACTATAACAATGCATGCACGGAAAAATTCAATTGAAAATTGCTACTTTCAACTGTTTTGTACGCATAGATTAAAAATGTTGAGCTTTGGAAGAAGCGAAAGTCACTCTGAAGATATGAAACAGCATCGAGAGGGTTCTAGTACATCTTTTTTCTGATTTTGTATGGTATAGTATAGTATTAGATTTTAAAAAATGTTCAGTTTTTAAACTTATATATTTTGCTTCATAACATTCTAATTAATGTAGTAAGTATAATTTTTCTGGGGTGAAAGTCAGATTCAATTTTACCTTGTAGTTTATACTAGCATAATTTAATTCAATGCCATTTACATAGTATTTAATAAATATTTTCATTATTTTCAATTTATCTACTCTTGTATAACGTTCCTGTAGATTAGTCGATGAATGATTGTACACTTTTGTAACTAAACAGTCTAAATTACATCTACCGCCTGCATCAGTGCGTTGCACGGTCGATCGTGTGTACCTGCATCTCAATGACAGGCAGGTCATCCCGTTCGTAAAAATTGAAAAAAAATCTTATAGCGTGGCTATACGCGCTCACTTGCTGTATGTCACACACTGAAATCTAATTTTTGCGTTCGCCTCATCAGGAAGTCAACTACGTCGGTGTAAGTAGATTGGATTCGATTTCCTAGCGCACGCGATCGCCAGAGGAGAGGCCCGTATCGCCCTCTTATTTTTCGTATAATTCAGCCCCGCGTAATCGTATACGGTTATTACCGAGAGGACGTTCCCTCATTTTCCCAACGTGCGCGCCCGTCGTCTTTTTTTTCGCGAGGGCATCGATTTTCTCATCTCCCGAGTGTAATATTATTTCACCGTTGCGCGCAATTTTCGCGTTGACGCGAACGCGAGAGAGAAAGGGGAAACAGAAAGGCAGAGTGATAGCTTTAAATTAGTCCGGTTAGTTTTGTTTGAATGTTGTTGTCCGGTTAATTTTGTTTGAATTTATTTTGCAGGGGGTTCGTTAATTAGCAAAAATACGAAGTAATGTGAAAATATTTCTTTTTATAAAAAATTGCAAACGTTTGAAAATGATTCACGGAAAAAATAAAACATAATAATCAACTGAATTAGTGAAATAATAATTTCATTTTTCCGAAAATGGAAATTCTACTTTTAAAAAATGTACATTTCAAAATGGAAATTCTACTTTTCAAAAAATGTACATTTCAAAATGGAAATTCTACTTTTCAAAAATAGACTACTACATTTCAAAATAAGAATTCTACTTTTTACGAATGGAGATTCTACATTTTAAAATTGGAAATTCTACCGATATTTCAGAAAGTAAAACGAACTTGCGACTTTATAGTCAAATCAACGGTAGGAAATGTAGAATTTACTAATTATTTTTTTTGCGTGTTATTATGTTAATTTTCTCTGGGAGTATAGCTATAAACACCAGAACCAGAACGTTCGTGAATAATTTAAATAGATATAAGTACTGCAATATTGAAGGAAAATTCTAATATCATTGAAATTGAATAGAATTTATAATTTAAAATTTGTTTGACGAGTGTACAGTAGTAACTTTAATTAATACTGTGTTTGAAATGTTAAGAAAATACAAAGTTAAATTCATAGTTTAGTTTAAGATCTATCCATATTAATCAACAAAAGTACGTGAAATTGGTCTTTTAAATTTCCTTTTAGATCATATTTTATTGATATCACCTGTCGATAAAAGCTTTTTCAATTTTAAAATAACACTTTTCATAAGTTGCGCGAGGTATTGATTTATGAAAATAAACTTTACAACCTTCAAGAAAGTATTTCACATACTTTACCTTTGTTTAACTCTCTTCTAAAAATTTAAAATTTTTCTTCAGATTGAACTGCCTTCATACGATTTTCATCATTAATTTATTTTTTAACTTAAAAATCCAGTCATCTTTCACCAAAAGAATAATACATACGGAAATTTCTCTTACGCCATTCCTCTCGTTAACTCAAGAACTCATTAACTTTTAAAACTTGCACACCCGTCATATTCCTAAAATTTTTGTTTTATTAAACTTCTTCGCTCTTTGTCCATCCTGACAAGTATAAGCTTACATAAAGTCGACCCCGTTAATATCTACCGCCTCTCCTTTATTTTCATTACATGGAAATGAAAATGTCGCATCCTTTGATACTCGAATCTTATAGCAGGAAATTCCTTGTCGGAGTTTTTCGGACCTGCAACGGACGCTCAATTCGCTCTCGTCTAGTATAGTCAGGAATGTGTGAAATGCGAGACCCGATCAAAGGTTGACATTATTTTAATATTTTATCTGCAACTAAATCGGGAAAAATACGATTTTTTAAAATTTTTTCCAAAAATGTAAGTTTAGAAGTGAAAAAAATTCCAATTACGTCAATAGAAGCTTTGTTTTTCGAATTCGAAAAAGGCGCAAAGAAAACAAAGGGACGAAAAAATCTTTGAAACCTTCACTTTTTCAGCTTTCCACAATTAAATCGTTTGCGTTCATTGTTTCATGCAGATATACAAAGAGCCGACCACCCGAAAAACAAGTAAAATTAAACTCGTGCGCCCACGAAACGAAGTTTTACGAATATTCACCGTGGCTAAAAGGCTTTGTTACGACGATACGGGAAAATAAAGCCAGCCATGTAGAAGAGCTCGCACTGCACTAACAGAGAAAAAATTATTTTCATTGCGAGCTCACTCGGAGTATAAGTACGCAAACCGGAGCGGGAGGCGGACCTTGTTTCTTTCTTGGACTAATAAAAGTACAAATAAGCGGATTTTTTCTTCATATTCGCAAAAGATAAGCTCTTTTTTTATAAAAATGTTTTTTTATTTTTTCACGAATGTTGTGTAGGAAATAGAGAAGACAGAAAATAACGTCAAGATGTCTCTAAGGGAAAATCAGAGCACAGTGAGCCAACGTTTGGATCAAGTATTGCGAAGCTGATAGAAGTTTACAAGCTCTAAATTTATCAATTAGCTTAATTGCTCGTATGCTCGTCTGTAATTATCTCGGAAATTCGAAACTTTTGTCATATTTGAGTTTCCGAACAGATATGTTACTGACGCATTTTAGTTCAATAAATGGTAATTTAACAAATTGATAGTTTTAAAAAATTACATTTGTTCTACGTTTCGAGAAAGAAGCTATTTAACAAATCTGTTAATGCAAAAACATTTTGTTGAAGCCAATAATAATTCTTGCGTGAAAAAATTATGATTTGCCATATTTATTCCTTATAATTATGACTTATCATGAAGAAAAAAAAAACAAAATTTGTTGCAATTCACTTGTGCTCTAATTAACTATCTCCTATAAGGGAATCGCATAATTGAGTATTACTGTGAAAGAGTCGCATATACCCTTGATTTATCATTCTTCTTTTTATGTAAGCTGACTAATCAAGACCAACTGCTTTCGTTCTCGGCGGGAAAGAGGCTATTCCGCGCTGATCGGGGATAAATATTTGCGGGTTAACGCGGACGACCATAAATACAGGAGAAAGAGATCCGCATGATGAATATGTTAATTCGAATATATTTGTTTACTGCTGTTTGCCGAACGCTTGGGCCTGTCTTATTAACGTGTCGTAAAGGCTGAGGATAATTCGCGATCGAATTATTGGCGTGCAACCGGGAAAGCACTTAGTTCCTGATTATTCGGTTTATTGCATTTGTATGGGAGGAAATATAATAAGCGCGCCACATGGAAAAATCACGATATACCGGAAAATTAATCTTCTCGATATATAATTCTCTTATATTTGTATTGATGTATTGAATGAGGATAAATATGACACTGTACATATAGGTATATATATAGTCTTTGAAAGATGTACGAAATCACCTGCGGATTAAGCTGAGAGCTGTATAAAATAAACACTAAATAATTGTCTCGGTTATAGTATAGTTAAAGCATAACTCAGAAATGTTAAATTAAAGAAAAATGCTGGATGAAGGTTAGCAATTAAATAAAAATGTAATACAATAAGAGAAGAAATTCTTTGTGTCCCCGATGAATTGCCGACGTCCGGGAAGAGTCATCGCTGACCGCCGGATATGCGCGTGCGCGCAATTTCCGGTTCCATTTAATGAGTATTTACGGAGCGCTGCTCGGATTTCTCTCGGACGTCCGGAAAAGTTGGAGGGGAAGTTGTAGGTATTTCGTGTTGCCGGGGCTGGGTATGACCCTGCCGTTGAGCGCTGAGATTGAAGCTCGCCTTCGTGAACCGTTGGATAGTGACGTAATTGATTTATATAGGGTTTGCCTTGTCTGGTATTTTTCACTTATCCGCGAGTTTTAAATATATACTTATTTGTAATTTATACTGATGGAAACAAATATCGTTGTCAAGTTGATCAGCAATCGCGCTTTCACTTTTCTCGCAACAATTGATTGATGAATTGCGATGGAAATGGTCTACTACCTTCACGATAAATCTTTTTACTATTTTTAAATATAATATAGTGCAGTGTTTCGTTTTATAGAATCGCGTATAGCTGAACAGAATAAATGTGCTAACGTGACAATGGCATATTAACGCAATGACTCAAGTACGATATTGTTTCCCTATTATGTATTTGGCATGCATCTACTAACGCGCGCTCACATAATTTTGCAAATTTCGACCGAAATACCTTCTATTACGTTGGTTACATCAATCTTTTCTCCATTAAAAAAAAAGGGAAAGGAAAAACAATTGTGGCGATAAATCTTGAATTCTGAAATTAAAACATCTCTTGTTAGAATCTCTTGCGGCGAATAAACCTGATTTTATTAGTTGTTTATTAGTTTTTTAATTTAAAAACAATTCAAAAAGTTAAAATATTACATTATCTTAAACTTGAGTTATCGAGTTTGGAAAAAAAGCATCAATGAATTAATCATGTAAAAATAATATCATAAAATATTTCTATATAATTTGAAAATGCATAGCAGTTTTGATGAGCATTGGAGCGTGCCGAAAAGGAGAGTTGCTGACATTTTCACTTGTCTCGCCCATTGTTGTCTGTCGACTGTTTTGATTGTTATGCAAATCTAATGGGAAGAGGTTATCAAGGTTCAGTTCCACAGCGAGACGAATGATTCGGCTTATTTGCAATTTTCGTAGACGCACTTAAAACTATATGCGTTTATTTTACACATTCGACGTGTGAATATATACAATTTTAAATTCAGCTGACTGATAATATTCACAGTTTTAATTAATTATTGGTTGATCCGATGTTAAAAGCAAGATTTTATAAATAATATAGACAACAAGAGGACGCAGCTTTAGAGTTGCAATTTTCTCGAAGCTAGTAAATCCCGAAATTTTAGGCGACCCTCGCCTTCTCAGTTCTCCCCTTAATGAAATCACACCTGTTACATGACTTTTCTCGTCCAGCGATTTCAATAACCCCTTATACATTGCGCCCGATAAATTTCAATCGTCCGCAAGATCTCAAAACGCGCCGCAAAGTGGATTTGTAAGGGGGAAAGTCCTGGACTTGATTTGACCGCACCGTCGCGTGGCCGAATTTGCGAGTGCGTAAATCGTTTAGCCGTTGCTCGAGCCGGGAATTCCTAATGTCCACGCAACACCACGGAGACAAATGTAGAAAGAGAATGAGATATATATATATTTTTTTTTCATTCTCGCGCGAGCTCTTATTGTTTTTCTCAGACAGTATAAGGGTTCCAGTTATTTCACGTCTCCATGTTATTAAGCGCGCAAGAAAGGTGAATTTAGTTTTCATTATTCTAAGAATGTTTTTTATTTCATTTGAGTAAGGCTCTTAAAATCACATTGAAAGGATAAAATCATATAAAATAAAAAAATAAAATTGAATGATTTTGAAATTCTTTGATACTACTGAAGAAAGGCGGATGTCTGGTTAGTTACGTTTAACCCTTAGCTGTCACACAGCTCTCTCCTTTCTTCTACGTGTTACTTTATACTGTAAAATAGAACAATACTTGTGCAGCGTTATAGTATAGCAACAACACGCGAGTTGTTCAAAATTAGCTCGGCTCCCCGCAAATCCGCTTAACAAGTGATATAACCCCGCGCGATGAGAATCGATTGGTGGCACTTGCACTTTGTTAGCGCGGATGGAATTTCGCCGCGTGAAATGAGGAGAAACCTCGCGCCAGTATCGGAACTTATATATCTGCTTGGCGGCGATGCAACTCGCAATTACCCTTTAGCCCGTTCACGTTGCTTGCTCCTAAAAAAAAATTAACAAAAAAACCTTGTCGTCTCCTAATCCTAATATAAGTATACGTGTATTTAATATCTTTAATTATGTTCGTCATAAATTCCGAAGGTGAATCTTGACTTGAGAATGGAATAGCTCTCGACTGCTTCTGACAAAGGTGCGTTCTCTACTGCGAAAATGAAAATCTCGCAGAGCTTTCTCATTGAGCGGGGACTAGAGAAAATGAATTCTTCGTCAATGAGTTTATTGATTTATTCGTAATATCTATAGTAAATCAGCTTTATTAAAATTACCGTGTTAAACAATGACTATAGGTGTACATAGATACAAATGGTAAAATCTTCGAAGGGATTGAAACTGCATGCAAGCGCAATTCTCATTTGCAATGAACTTCTTTTACATTCTTTGATACGAGCGATATTCTGTCGACATCTGTTTCAGCCATGAAATACAGCGGAGCAATGGTGACACTTGCCTGTCTGGCGGCGCTAGCCCTTCTAATCGGAGAGCACCAGGTACAGGCGATGCCGCCAGCCCAGTGCAGTCCCGGTCTCCTCGACGAGGTGCCCCCGAGGATCCGCAAGGTCTGCGCCGCATTATCGACCATATACGAGCTCGGCTCCGCCATGGAAAACTACATCAACGACAAAGGTAAGATCAATATTAGCAGCGTTTTCGAGGCATGGGGAAAAACTTGTTAAACTTACTTTACTAGTTTGAAAGCAAATTGCGACAGCTCGAGGTAAAAAGCCGCGCGTCCAGGCAAAGCGCGAGCGCGGGCCGGAGATCGAGCGCGAACTTGATTATAATATTGCCGCGCGCGGATGACGATCGAGCGGAGGCCATTAAGCTGACGCGAAAATGAGAAATTTCGAGCTGCTATTGGCTGACGACGACAACGGCTCTGCGCCAACTCTGGGATATGCGGGAGTGACACGGCGCTAGACTTTGTCTCGGACAAGTTATTTTTATCCTCTTTTTAAAGTAACAGCATTTCGGTTACGATTTTCGTTAAATACTGGTCTCGTTTTGCTCGCGACATAATGATTTTTTTTCTTCTAATTATTATTAATTTATATACTCAGATGAAATATAAAACTATAATCGTTAAATCCTTGCATTTTTGCTTTCTTTTCACAGTGCCAGTATTGCGCGAGGGCATTCCTCTGCCGGACAGCGGTGTGAAGCGTCAGGACGTCGACCATGTGTTCCTGCGCTTCGGCCGGCGACGCTAAGATGGAGAAGAATGAGAGAACGAGAGGACGTGCTCATCCCAGCCCCCTTCGATTCTCCTCGGACTATACACATACATATTACATTTACATAGAGACACGCGCACACGCATCAAATGTGCACAACGAGGAGGTATCATTTTCATCGGTACAAAAACATTAACACGTACATAATTTATTATATACTTTCGAATAACTACACAAGACGTGTTAAGCTCGTCAACGAGCGTTCAGCATTATTTAGCAGTATTATTATTAGGTTTTTCTTAAGATTTTCTTTCGATTATATAAGCTCCGTGGATGACTAGATTAGATTTCACTTGTTTTTCGAGCCGTCATAGATCATTGAATGTTCCGATTCGCTGCGAACGAAAAGCAAGAAAGTACCTAAGACGATTATCAAAATCCATAACTCAGAGACAAACGTGTATTAGTCAGCAACGAAAGTCTGAATAGGTTTAATACAAGTGCTTGTGCATATTTGTGAGAAGAGAGCTCGACGGTATAAGGAAAAATTTCCGTCGCTAGCTTCGCTTTCTTCTTATCTCCGTTCTTTATTCTAACGCTCTTGGCTAAGTACAATTAAATGTATTCTTTAATTTAAAAATCGTTAAACAGAAAAAAAAACGTAATTCTCAGTGTAGATGTTCTCTCTTCGTGTTAGAAGGTATACTGTGTGAGAGATGTGAATTCTCGCTGTACACCAATCGGTCTGATGGATTATCCTCACCGGTCGCGAGAAAGAATCAATTATATTTTATAACGCTTGCGAATATTCCCGATAAGCGAGGCTTCCAGTCAAAATCTCAATATACATGTCCGACCTAAGTGTTGCTTTTTTTATTGGCAAAATTCACCAAGTCTTTTAGCGAGCGTCAAGATGAACCATTAAGCCAGGATAGTCAATTTTTTACTTGTCCATTATATTGGTCTGTTTGCGTTTTGAAAGATCTACTTTTGTCGGCTTAATATATATATATATATGCGATATCCGAGCAATTCTAGGAGAAAAATAATGGAAAAGTAAAAAAAAAAATACAAGTGTGTATCAACCATCGTTATTTCGCGTGAAAATCTTTTAACTTCTTCTTGACGCACACAATGTGCCAAAGAGAGTGGAAAAAAGCGGACAAATTGTGTCTTCGTTTTGAGATGAGAGAAAGATTAGCGAGAACGAGATATAACAATGTAGAGAGCGAGAGAGAAAGAGAGCGAGCGAGAGAGAGAAAGAGAGAAAACGAATTATATATATAAATAATTAAAAATGAAAAGATAAAAACGTCGATGTCCTCGCAACCGCTTGCATCTTCGATATCGCCATTATTGAGACTTATTATAACGAATAAAAAAATTGTGCATGGAATACCTTATGAGAATGATTATATATTTATTATGGAGTATATATAGATATATGTATATAAAGTTTCTCTCTGAAATAATTAATCGTGAATTCTTATTTTGCTCCCATGTCTCCTAAACCCTGTTCCCGTAAAATATGTTTAATTCCTTATGTAATCTACCTTTTATTTAATATACATACCTTTATTAATTTCATTATTCTTGTGCTTAAAATCATTAATATTTATAAAAAAATGCGGTCCTTCTTTAATAAATTCTTTATTTATAATCTGCTGTTTTTTAAGATTATATTCTTTTACATCAAACTTTTGAGTTTTGGTTTTTTGTTCTTTAATTTAAGGGAAACCAATTACTTGCAATAAAAGTCCAACAACGATAAAGTAAGTACACAATATAATACTCACTTAAAAGTTCGATAATTATATGAAATCATGTAAATATTTACATTATTTCTTAGAAGAAGAATAAATAACTAGATTATGACAATCATCAAGTCTGTATTAGAGAAAGTCTTTTAAATCATATGGAATTGCAATATTAAAGAGGTCTGATTTTGCTAGTATAATAAAAAAAAGATACGTCCTTCAGAAATAAAATTGCTTTTGGAATAAGGCCGTTCCAAACGTTTTCCCGAAATAGGTCCCTGCCGAACGCGTTTGCAAAATAATTCCTTTCTAAACGTTTTCGCGAAATAAATCCATTCCAAACGTTTCCACGAAATAAGTCCTTTCGAATTGGAGGCGTCGAAATAAGTATATTGTGTTTCAAAAGTATGTTATCTGTGTAACAGAGTAAAATCTATATTTATATCAATCTTTAATGCTTTGAATACACATATTTAGCTACTATTTTTAGGCTACTTTTAAATGTAATCCTCACATAGCGTCCGAAATTACGAGCAAAGCAAACCCGCTGTAACAAGTAGAAAATTAAACGCTTTTAATTTTGAATCTCGGCTGTAACATTTGTAAAAGCAATTATTTGAATTAAAGAGTGAAATGTAGGAAAAATATGAAAATGATAAAACTCTTTAAAAAGCTGACTAATTTTCAAAACTAAAACTCTAATAATGTCATGAGATGAGTTGTCCATCCGCAAACTCTCGAGTGGAAATCTTGTGGAACCTAAGTGCAACCGTGTGTACAACTTTCTCTCCTTCCATTTCCCCTTAAATTCGCAAAACCCAAAGAAAAGCAAGTCCGGACCGTGGGGAATCCCCAAATCGCATTTACCCCGAGGGTCAATTGAGGCCGCGCGCGCGTCAGCGCGTTATTTTCGGCGCAATCAAGGGAACGAAGAGCACCCTGTGTCTTCATTGATAAGGCTGACGGATGCGCAGGCGTAATTCGATGCTGCTGGGAATGTTAGGGGACCCTGAAAGCTTCACCAAGGGGTTGTAGATGAGATTTTCGCTGTACACCTTTCATATTTGATGAACTGTACGACGCGGGTATTGCGGCAGAGATCACAATAATAAACCTGAATAAGTAAATTTCATTCGAGTTTTTATTTTTATACTTGTCATGATATACGCATAAGATGCGGTAATACACACACATACGCGCACGTTACGTCGTCTATATAAACTGAGACGTAAAAGTGCGTAGACGTGAGATAGGCATTGCAGTAAGCCGGCAATCGAGTATGGTATTTTAGTTATACAACACTCGTAAAACATACATACCAGCGTTATATTTATGCAGCATTATGGAAGATCGGGAGCGGAAATTATTTTTACACAACTGCATCTGCAAATAGAATGAAATATTTCTCCTCATTTCGGCGAATATTGCAATAACGTTTTAAATAACAGATTACTTTTATCTCCCCTACTGCATTATTTTCTTTTAAAGCGCTGCTTCACGAAAGTTGCCATAAAATTTTAAGTTACATTTAGGTGCCCGCGTAAAAGCTTTTCTTGCTGTACACTGCTTTCTCCTTTTGTCCCTATTCGGAAGGCACAAGATACCGACAATTAAGAGCTGACATTAAATGCTCGCCGTAAAAAGAAAAATAATACTGGCTATTTTTCAAAGGCTATGTTCTCATTCATTTTTTCAATCGAAAAATCAGAATTTGACAATTTTCACTAGAGATTCCGCATTCCTGGTTTTTGTCGGAATTTCATTAGTGTAGAAAAATCACACAGTGATAGTGGTGCGGTATGAACATCTGCATAATCGATTAACAGATGTTTTCTAGAATATGTATGTTATTACAGGCGAAGAAAAAACAGAAAATCAACATGATTACAATGAATTATGCATCAGTTCAAATTAGAATGTAAAAGCTGTACTCAGAAAAAGTATTAATATCATACGATCTCTTATTTTATTTTCATGAATATTGGTAAGCAAAATCTTGATCAAAGTATCTGTTGCGCTTGTTTTATTAGATTTTTACATTTGATGTATTTTTATTGTCCAATAAAAAATCGCTATTTGCATATTTTCACTTGCATCAATGAAAACTTTATAAGTAGTCGATAAAGATTTATGTTTATTGAAGCAGGTTATTATTTAAAAATATAGATAAATATATTCTGCAAATATAATATGTATAACCTTCATTAAAGAAGGCTTTATTGAAATATCTAAAAACTACTGATTTGAAAAGTAATGACATCAAAATATCTCGAAGAAAATTGGACAAAATCTTGCGGTTATGTTTATCGTGAATTGAATTTTTCTTTCAATCAAATAAATCAGATAGCTCCTGCCAGTCTTTGCGAATATTCGAGTAAGCGTTGTCCTTTACTTTGAAAAAATTCAATTCCGAAATTTCCCGCTCTTGCGAAGGGTGTCAGTAGGGCGCGGGACAGACAGCCCGACTTTTCCCGGTGCGCGTGCGGATCGTCGTTCGTGACATCACTTTCGCGCGCACACTTTATATTGCAACTGACGTCAGACTATGAGAAATCCACAGGTTGCTGTCGCAGACGTACTTTCCCTCGGTCGACGCTTTTTATTTGTACACTTCGGACGTCGGGGATGTATTAATGATCGGTGATTGCACGCAGGGCTCGATTTGTAGGGATGGAAAGATTGATTGATTGATTGAGCTTTTATTGGTCAAAAAATAAAATAACAAAATTGTTGAAAGAGAAGAGAAGATGTAATTGATTTTTTCAATTTCTTACTTCTAAATACAAATGTTTTTTTTTCATGGGATAATTAAATACGGAAGTCGTTCTTGTCAATTGCTGAAGCAGAGAATGGCGGCGACAATTGCTGAAAGTGGACGTCGATGAGCTGAATTGCTGATATTACTAGAATATTGAAGGGTGTCAACTGCTTTGAATAGCTGATTTTATGAATAGACTTTTTATCTGGTATAGATTCGAACGTGGCAAACACATTTGTTATAAGTAGTTAGAGATTGTTTGCATACAGTCAGAGCCTATGTATAATATACGATGTGTAGTACAAACTTTTAAATAAAGAACATACAACTGAAGTATTTTAATAATTTGATTAAAAATCATTCAACAATTATGTGTAATACGTACTACGATAATTTTAAAAGGCGGTTCAAATTTAAAAAAAATACACCATTTAAATCTTTGTTATTATTATTTGTTTGTAGTAGTATGTTATTGTTGTTTTAGTTATTTGTATTATTGACTTATATTAATAATTTTCAGTAAGATTAAAATGCAAAAATTATTAACAAATTCCCAAAAATTTAAGTTGATCATCATAGTAAAGATTTTCTAAATTTAATTTTATAAAACATATATGTTAGATCCACCTACGTAACAACCATCAGAAATACAGCGTACTATTGCTTTCTCAATCTCTTTTAAAATAGTGGTGACATGCCACTAAAACAAATATGAAGTACATGAAGAACGTAGAATCGTTGACACAAAGTCGCAATTTCGTTGCTTCTCGTCTATTATCGGCGTCATCTTTCTCTCTTTTTCGTTCTCTATTTGTCACTTGTTCATTTTCTTTCGATTCTTCTCTCGTTGTACTTTATGTTCTCTCTTTTTCTCTCTCTCTCCCTCACTCTCTTCCTCCATTCGACTTCACCCTCGTGTCGTTTGCTCTCCCAGGTATTGTGTCGTCTTTTGTTTTCTCCTTTCTCGGTAAAGATCTCGTCGTGTCCTCGCCTGGATCTATTAGCTCCCGAAGATGAGACTGATTGTGAGGAAAAATAAGGATTGAGTTATTTAACTTCGCCGTGCCTCTGCACTCTGCAGTTACCCCATTTGGATTTTAATAGTAGACTTCTCGACTTTTCAGTGCTGCTATTTAATCCTAATTTTCACTATCGACATGTAACAATTTGTAATTGTTATCATTATCTCTAAATTTACGCATTTTTACGATTTTAAAACGAGATATGCCAATTCGCCAATCCTACTTCGATTTCCAATTTTTAATGCTTATATAATATTCTTATTGCATTTATACATAGATCGCGAAAACTCAAAATTGATTATTTATTTTACATAATTATTTATCGCAGTTTTAACGTCAACAACAACCTCAAGTATGTGTAAAATGATACTTGTCAATATTAAAAGATAAATGCAAAGCTGGTTCAATAAAAACCTCTTATCACTTCAATATATTATGGTTATGAATCACTCGGTGCTTATCTCAAACAAATTTGAACAGAGAACATTTTTTAAAATCTTGTCATCGCTCTTGAAATCCTCTCTTAAAAGAATGATGACGGAAATGTAAAGCCGAAATAAAACCTTTACGATTGGTCAAACCCGTTTAAAAGGAGCCCGTGATCCACAGTGACATTAGCTTTTCGTTTAAGGTCTTATCTGATTGGTTTAACTAAAACCCGTAAAGTTTGGAATTATGAAATATTTAAACTAAAAATATAAGTCGTAAATACTATTAATGACTTAAACATTGGTTTTGTATAACAAATATTAAAATTTCAATATATGTGTATTTTTCAGCTAAATTTAAAATACGCGAACGCTTGTTCGACTCTCCGCGCGCCTTTTTCACGAGCGGCAAAATAAATTAACCAGCGTCAAGTCGGAGGGAATTACGGAAGAAAATACGAGCGGCAAAGTAGAGAGAAGAAAACGGAATAGTTGGGACTATTCTGTATTCCACGCCGTCGCCTTCGCTTCTCCTTCTTTTTCAGACAGGGGGCCATATGCATGCGATCGATGTCACGAGCTTACGTTCAATTGCTTTTCAAATATGATGGCCTTTGTTGGCTTGTTTGATAAATGATAGGTGTTTGTGTTCTTTTTGAAAATATACGCACATTATATTATAGTAGTATTTTACCATTCGTCTGTATACAATAAAAAGTGAATGTAGAAATTATGACCTGAACATTTTATTTGGTATCATATTTACGTATTCTACAACCAGCAAAACAGCTCGAATCCGCGTAATATATTTTCTAAAATCCTGTAAATCTTCATGTTCTTAAATATTCACATTCTTACTGAACATTCACTGACCTAACGATAATCAACCCTAGTGCCAAGCAAATAACATCCAGCGCCCTCCGTCTTAAAATATTCATGCTCTTTTTTATCACGAATTTTCGAAAATTCACAGCCACCTGCGTTCCTTTGACGTCTCACGATTTTTAAATATTTATGAAAGAGTCAATGTTGTTGTGTGTCTCGCTCTTACTCTTACTCTCTCTCTCTTTCTCTCTCCCGCAATGTTCCACTGAGCCTAAATAATCGACAAGCTGATTAATCGGCTACTTGGAATGCAGACTGCACACACACGGGCGGACGAAACAAATTGACGCGAGACGCATCAATCTCGGTGGATAGAAAGTCTTCTAAGCCAGGAAAATGCAGCTCTAGATAAAGGCTATACGATTATTGGGCTACATGTAGAGAGAGTGAGAGAGAGCGAGAGGGGAGAAGTTACGAGAAATTTCATAAGCGTTGAATATCTCGAAATGGTAGAATTATGCTGGTGGAAATACATTTATATGTAATAATTTCTATTGACGTATAAAAAAACTTAAAAATTAATGACTTAATATTTTTAGGTTTTTAAAATGAAAGAAATGTTTATAAAGTTGAATAATGAAGCAAACTTAATTGTAAATCAAGAAGGTGAATATTATAGTACCTATTATGTGGTATCAAAATCCAATGGTAAACCAGGTAATTGGTTCTTTGTAGAGGAACACATTTGCTACTGGCTTGAACATGATGTTTGGATTACAGGTATAGGGACCTTAAAACTCAAAAGCAAAAATTAGTATAATAAGAAAGAAATTAAAGTCGTAGCTATATCCGAGATCCCCGTTCCAAAGATAATTTTAAAATGTATTCTTGACAAAGTAGAACAGGAATCTCTATGCTTTCTGGTAGAAATGATCCCTATATGACAAAACGACAAGTAGAAAAGAGTAAAAGAGAATAATATAGTATGCTCAAAGTATAGTCTCTGTGATAAACTTAACAATCATTATGACAAAGGTGATCGTGAATACTTTTACTGCTTTAAGCTTTATGATTTCTATTATTTACATAGTCACGAATTAGGACTCAAAGACATTGAACAGTATCTTGAGTACGATAAACTAACTTTATTGACCAAAGAAAAAATCCCAGGTATTGTTCGATACACGTGTGAAAGATGATTCTACATTCGTGCTAGCACTTGTATCCAAATATACTATTAATTGACAGAAGATGTTACATTAATAATTTTTTTATTGAAATGTATATTTTGCGAAATTACATAAAATACTTTTATTTTCGATATATTAAATTTTTTAAATTTTACGGATTTTGTTTTACATCTTACTTTTTTCAACATCCTTGTTATAACCATTAAAATTTTATAAGAGATATTTTTTTTCTCATAAGATCATTTTTAAAGTTTATATCACTTTATATTCCTATATTTTGTACTGTCTTACAAATCTGAATAAACATTGATAAATCTACTTTAAACAAGTGTTTTCGTGTTCGATAATTTGAGTTTGAGAGTCAAGAATAACAGCAAAAACAAAAACCTTATGTCGTATTATAATGATATTTTTTTGTAGAATTGGTATTAGACCAGTTGTACAAATGGTATATAAGAAGTTACTTAAAAAAAATAATTTCTTACGTTACTTTTACTTAGTTGTCTTCTATAGGCCTTTAGCGGAGCATCGACTGCTCAGATATTTACGATGACTACTAAAAATTTATGTTTCAAGATAACGTTTGCTTTGTGTTTTATTATAAATTTTCAAACTATTTTAGCAGGTAAGTGGAATGTCGACTTATAAAATATTCTTCAAATAATATATGATTATTAAAAATAAAATAAATTTCTAATTAATTGAATTTATTTTAATATGCTTTTTTACATTTAGATCCATGTAAAATTAATGTAACAAAAGATATAATTTCCACCTCGCCAATGGTATTAAAAGTATCAAGTGCAAAAGGATTTCTTGAGTTTATGTACCCTTCATCGAATTGGAAAGGATCGTCTAGTAAGAAAGATTATGAACACATTGTTATTGCAGAAAATGACAAAGTTCAATTTGTCTGTCCACCAAAAATGAATAAGCTAAGCACATATGTGGAAGAAGAAGGAATTATGGTAATAGGAGGAAAAGAGTTGGAAAGTAGCGTCATGATGGAGCCATCTGAATGTATTGGCGATAATACTTTTAAGATTCTCATTGAAAGTAAAGAGAATGACATATACAAAGAAGTGAAATTCGATGAAATTGCCTGCAGTTACGAAAAAAGAAAAAGTTACAGCGGAATAATTAAACATACCAATGAGATATGTTCTACGGTAAAATATTTTGCGTCGTATTAAACTAACATTCAAAGTAAAGCTGTATAATAATTAACTTGTGCTATAAAGGAAAACATTTTTTGCATTTTCAAACAAAATTTTTGCTTTTAAAGGGTGAAATTTACAACATAGGTTTTGATTTACAAAGTCGTGGATTTTTGAAAACCATTCAAGTCTGCCATGATAAAAACACTACAAATACCCTGTGGGCTCATGCTGTACTTATTCCTGAGAACCAAAGTAAATATAGATACGGAGGCCAGACTTCTGAAAGTTTTAAATACGGAGGTTTATTTAAAGATTTGAATACAGTAATAAAAGAAGCATTGGAACATTCTGAACCAAAACAATCATATGACGGACCCTATGCAAAGGCAGCTGAAAAGAAAACTGTGGAGCTATTACTGGATGTGTCTTCAGAAGAAGCTAGCCAGTACGTGGATGATTCAAGTAAGTTTAAATTACTTTCTACGTTAGCGAACAATATCGTTGGAACATTTGCGTTAAAATTTATTTATTCTGTATTGGTTTTAGAAAAAAGTGTCCAGTTTTTAGCTAAAGGTCACTTGATTGCGAACGCTGACAAATTTTATAAAAGTGAACGAGAAAGCACATATTTTTATGCGAACGCTTTACCTATGTGGCAATCTATCAACGCTTATCCAGGATACTGGTTTATGGTTGAAGATAAAGTTCGTCGTATTGCATTAGAAACTGGCCACAATATAGATATTTGGGCAGGAGGTATTGGAGTACTGGAATTAGAAGGCAAACCATTCTACCTAAATCCTGCAAGGGAAATAGGTAATCCTCATAATAAAAATAAGGTGCAGAAGAAAGGTGTAGATAAGATCCCAGTACCTAAGGTACTATTCAAAATCGCGGTTGACAAACAAACCAAGAAAGCTCTCGTTTTTCTTGTTGTGAATGATCCTAAAGCCAGCGAAAAGACGGTAACAGATCCTGAAAACGGATACATCGTATGTGAGACTTACAACGTTTGCCGACAGAAATTATTAAGAAATAACAATAAAATTCAACATGGATATTTGTACTGCTGCAAACTTAGCGATTTTTACAAAAAGCATGGAGCTGCTCTTGGGCTAGGAAAAGAATTCGAAAAGTACAAGACATATAAAGAGCTAAGCTTGAACTAAATTTAGCGTAAAAGTATAAATACTATTTAAAAGATTATTTAATACGTAATTGACTTGTATATTATAATTTATTGTAAAATATACTGTATTGATTGGATTATAATTTGTTTATTTTTATTCCTAGTGCAATATTTTTTTTAAACTGTATGTTTTATAAATGAAAATAATTTTAAACTAGTATCTTACTAGTAAAGAATATTTTTAATACAAAATTGAATGTAATGCTTAATACTTTGTGAACTAAATGTAATCTAATGGGAACGTAGTTAGTAAGGTAATAGATGGACGTCTTATAAAAATTATTGACTATTGTTTATTGCTTATTTTTATAAGGAATTAACTGACCTTGAAACTATTATTATCATTACTTGAAATTATTGAAATTATCAATCATCGAAATCATTAATATTACTTTAATAAATTGGAACAACTATTTTAAAACAGAAGAAACTATACGCATAGCAACTTATTATTGGTTCACTGTACGTATCGCCGAGTCGTGACTTGGAAAATATTTAAGTAAGAAAAATAATTCGTTTCAATGTTTTATAACTATGATAACACAAGTGCATAAATAACACGTGCGCATAACTCGACATGCGAGACATGTTTTTCTTACATATTTTTAAGTGCTGAATCCAAATCTAAAGTCAAAATAGGCGGTTTCGCAGGCCTATTTTCTTTAAAATCATTTTATTATCACGAAATTAGAGAAAGGCTCGTCCTAACGAGATTATGTCGATGCCTTTCCACGGTTTCCAGGACTGCCTGATAATAAAATGGCATTTAAAGAAAATCGGTCTGGAAAACAGATTTTGACTTCAGATACAGATTCAACATCTCAAAATATGTAAGACCTGTGCATAATTAATAACAGTTTCATAAGGAATTTTCCTTTCTCAATTTCAGTGTAATAACTTAATTATTGAGATTAAAAAAGAATGTAACGAATCCGTAAATTAAATTTGAGAAAACTAAGCTAATGTATTGGTATTTTTTTTTAGATATATTTGTGTAAGTATAACGTTAATATTGAAGTATATTTCATTAATATAATTAAAAGAATTTACATAAAGTAATTACAGCGTAGTTACAAATCGTAAATTTGAATAATTTTCAGTTTGAATAAACTTTGCTTTACGTAACAATCTTATTTTTCACAAATTAGTTCATTAAAAATTTTGCGACATTCCATGCCCTTGACATCACGAGCCATTCAACTATAATGTTACGCATTCTCTTATCTCGCCACAAAATTAGGCGCTATTTGACTTCCGAACGCGTACATTCGTCGTCTTTATCGATCGGTTCTTTTGATGCCTTATCGCTGATCGCCTACTTTTTCTAACTTCTTTCTTGCTTTTTTTTCATTTCTTGCTTAGATATCGAAAAACGATGAGCAATAGATGATTTCGCCACTAGGCTCGCATTGATCTAGAGCCAAAATGAATGTAGGTTGTGCTATATAACTGACGATGTCTATGGAGATGAAATTATTACATATACTATTTGACCGTTAAACAGTTTTTACAATTACATTATTCATTCATTAATTTTGTTATTAACGCATTAATTTATTTAATGATTAAACTAGCTCAAGCGACTAACAATGTTATTTACTTAAAAGTTCTTATTACTTATCTCGACTCCTACCCTTTAAATATTCTAGCCTTATTTTCCCTATAACGCTATATCTAGTTAATTTTTCAACACTCTCGTTACGAGTGCAGTATTAGATTGACGCGCTAAGAGCACAATATCCAATCACAATTAAGTAATAAAATCATTAAAAACTGAGCCGTCCAGTCTATAGCCATGTTCCACATTTTGACGCGTCTATATCAGCCCCGTTTTCGGAATCTACTTACAAGATTACAATCGTCCTCATTATTATTTCCGGGCCGCTTCTCTATCTAAAAATCGAAAAATCAGCTGAAAATGAGTTATTTCACAAGCGCCGTCCCAAAAAGGTATCTCGTCAACGATAAGCCGAGGAGAATAAAAGGACGAGGAGGCCGACGATTCAGCAAGTGTCTTCCCGGCCTTTACCGAGTATCTTGTTCTCTTCTGTCTTCCAGAGACACGACGCTGTCAACCTTCTAAAATGTACAAGTTCCTGGGCATAACGGCTCTGTGCCTCGTCAGCTGTTGCGTGCTTCCAGCTCGTAAGTGTGCGAATTCGTTGAAATTTACCATAATTTCCTAACAAAAATCGAAAAACCCTTCAGAGTCGATCTTCTGCTGGGTGAACGTGAACAGCGACCTGAACGAGAGACAGCCGCTGGTACTGCAGCCCAATTCGAACGAGTTCTTCTATCCAGCCAAGAGCACCTCGAAGGACCTGAAGCTCAACTTTTGCGAGAGCGTGCGTGTCGCCTGTCCCAACAACGAAACCTTGACGGTCTTCAGCTCGAACCTCAACAGAACCGAAGCGACGCTCCGGTGCTACGGTTTCTCCTTCTTCGACGTGGTGCGTATAAATTGCTCTTATCAAATCGCAATTCAATCCATCAGTCGAAGAGCCGCGTAATAATGATGAAACACGCAGGTTGGCACGCGCTACGCAGCCCCGTTCAAGCGCATCAGGTGTCCGAGCACACCGGCCGCGGGGGCGGGCAACGCGACGTCCGGGGCGAGCTGTCCGAACGGCACGATCGCCCAGGTGGGCTTTAAACTGCAGCAGAGCTCGACGATCAACCTGCCGACGATCGACCAGATCTGCCACGACGAGAGTCTCGGACAGACTTACTGGACCCACCACAAGGTCATGCTCGCGGTGAGCAAACGCCAGCGGGAAACCGGCTTCCCTGCCTACCAGGTTGGCCCATTCTACACCGGAATCGCCATGGGCCCGAGCCTCTTCACCAGGGACAGCCAGCGCGCGAGGCTTCAGACTCTGCTCGGCGATGCGAGCCTGGTCGACGCCCTCATACCCGCCGGAGGTATACGTCGCAGCTATAGCTCACAGGCGCTCCCCTGGCAGATAAATGTTTCATTAAAAACTGAAAATCTTTGAAAATTTATGAAAATCTAATAAAAATTATGTAAAACTATCAAAATTGGGACTTTTTTCGTAATTTTCATAGTTTTTCATTAATATTCTTAGATCTTCATAGTAGTTTTTAAAAATTCATGGTTTTTCATAAATTTTCATAGATTCTCATAGATTTTTACAGATTTTCATAGAACATTTTCTACCAGAGTCGCACTCCGTATAAGCGACACGATTAAATGTGCGGGGTTGTTTCAGGGAGCAACTACCTAGTGGAAGGTATGCTGGTGCCGCGTTCGGACATGTTCTACCGCTCACAGCAGGACAGCACCTTCTTCTACATCAACACGGTGCCCATGTGGAAGAGCATCCGCGACGGCAACTGGAAGCTCGTGGAGGCGATTGTGCGCAAGACCGCCGGCAAGAACAAGCAGCCCGCGAACCTCGACGTCTGGACTGGCGGCTACGGCGTCCTCACCTACCAGAACTCGGACGGTGAGTGGTGTATACATATATATAAATCCACCTTGTACTAATGGCACGATGGTAATTTTAGGAAACGCGACGGAGATCAGTCTGACGAGCAACAGCGACGGTGAGGGCGCGGTTCCGGTACCGCAGTTCCTTTTTAAGTACGTCGTCGACCAGGTGCGCAACCGCGGTATCGTCTTCGTCACCCTGAACGATCCCCACGCTACGTCAGACATGCTCGGGGAGATGCTCTGCACGCCGCGATCCAGCTGCTCCAATCTCTATCCCCAGTTCAAGACCGTGAACCAGGGATACACCTACTGCTGCGCCATCGATTCCAGCAGCGAGTTCGCAACGATCGCGGCCGAGCTTGGTCTGCCGCTCTTCCCTACGGCTCAGCCATTGATTTAGCCGCACTGCGATTTTCTTGACATTTTAATTTCTTGATCAATTACATATAATGCATTATTATAGGTGTGTATCACTGCCAAGCGTTTATTATGTAACTAAATTGTAATGCCTGCGCTTGAAAGGCTCTAATAAATTATTCAATACGATTAGAATTTGTTACTTTTGTTGTTTAACTATATAATACATTAAATTATACCTTGTTAATGAATAAAAGTGACTCTGGTATTTTCAGTATTTCATTTGAGGAATTAAATACATGCGATATTTTTACTTATTATAAATAACTCGGTGGCTTTTAGTATACGGACGAGTATTTGTAATTCTTCATAATACGCGTTCACAAACACATAATTGGGCTTCGTATATGATGGACTCGTGCAAAAGATCACGGCTGATTTTTATCAGCGTCTTATACAGTGTTAATCAAAAGTATATGGTAAAAATAGGCTTTTGGAAAAGTAGAGGCGATGAGTCACACGGAAAGGAGAACATGGAGTCATGCGGTATTTTCTTCTGCGATTTCACATTACAGCTAATCGAAAAATATGTGCATCGGCAAGTGTGGGAAAAAATTTTCTCGCTGTTCTCTCATGCAATTATAATTGCAAGAATCATTAATTCCCTGGCGCAAGTTCAACTGGAAGGGGAATATCGCAGACAAAAATAATGTTATTTTCAGTATTATACTTTATTCCGTTAAATTTAAAAATATGTAAAATGCATGTTCTAAAGGTGGAATATTAATCAACTACTGTTTGTATATTCCATGATAAGAACGTCATAAAAATTTTCTAGTTGGCATGTCACGCTATAAAAATCTCTCCAATTACTACCGTCGCTTTCCAAAAGAGTCAACGCGCTTCTTTAAATAAAAAAATTAATCAATATGCTCAAATATGAAATAATAGACATCAATCAGCTGTCCAATACGAGGAAATAAATTACATATATAAATTTGTATAAATGATGTGAAAGCATGCGAAAAGTCAGGACTCGATTAACTCTTGAGAGTCTTAGATATGGTTTCAAGCGCCGAGATAAGTAAAAAGCCTAAACTTTTTAAGAGTCCTCAGCGACTAGTTCTATCAGTGCATAGCTGGTCCGTCAGGCAAAATTGAGAGCGTGAAAACAATCGTTAAAAACGAATTGGCCGCCGAGCGTCTTTTTCCTGGCCGACGAAAAAACGCGGGATATAGCTCGCAAGCAAAACGGAAGTTCAAGCGAAGAAAATGCCGCCCGTCGCATCGCATTACGCGCGCGCCCATGCAAATAGGCTCATTGTTCGGCCTGCCAGCAGAAAAGGGGAGGGGACACAAACCACGGGCATCACAATAAAGGGTCATTGTTTCGTTAATGAAATACTCCACTCGTTGGTGGATTAACCTTTGAACGGCTGCTCGGCCGCGCTTTTCTCAGGCTCGGTATGCGCTTCAGCACGCGCCCGAGAAATTCGGTTGTCTAATCTCGTATGCAGAAATAGAAAAAAATTATATATAGTGTATTGCCAACTTTTGTAGATTATAACATGAAATTTCTGAAATAATCAGCACCTTATACAAATTTGGATTTACCATTTTTAAAAAAGTCATTACTTATTGCGATACGTTTCATGAAGAAATAAAAAAAAATGCTTAGGTAAAAAAGTGCAAAAACATAATTAATATTGTAATCATTCAATTTTATTAACTGTATTAATATCTTACATTTCTCAATGATTATCTTCAAACGAGTGCAATGATGAAATCTTCTTTTAAATAGTCGCGATAATTACAACGCAATGATCGCAGGGATTTACTAAATTGGCTACTACAAATAAAAAACTTCGCATTCAATGTAATCATGTTCGTATTCGAATTATCGGTGAATGCGAGTATCCGAGCTTTTTTACAAATGCATTTCTTACTGAGTCCACGTACGCTTTCTTGATTTATCTCAACATTTCGAAAAGAGCGTAAATATATACAGTAACCTCGTAACATGTTAACCTGAGCATATTTGAAAATTGTGCGCGTCTTTATCTTTAGCTTGTCACTTTTCTTATTTTCGTATATAAATGTTTGCGAGGCAATTGATTTTCAACTTTAGTTATGAAAAATCATTGATTTTGTGAATTAATACCAATGCTACATAGTTGGAAAAAAATTGATTTAAATATGTTTGATAAAAAGGCTGTATATGCGGCGTTAAAGTCATAAATATGCATCTACTATTTAAAGAAATATATATATTCCTATATTCCTTTATTACATATACCTATATTCCTGTTGAATATCCCACGACGACGCAAACATTTAATGTTCTATAATAGTTCGAAAAATATCTGACTTTTTTTTTAAATACAAGTTTTTAAATTGGTTGAGCTGCCGTAGCAGAAATTGAAAAAACCAGTTTCTAGCAAGAAACCCGCTAAGAACGAAAAACTAGCAAGCTCTTTTTCAATTTCTACGACGGCATATTTAACTTAAAAGTATTAACTTTGATGTATATAATCATTAAAACACAACCACTATTAAACATTTTATGTGAATTGGTGAAAGTACAACATGCATTTATGGCTTGTCTAGTCGCGTGCAATATTCTCTCAGAGAGTGAATTTTATTAAATTATCTTTACAATACCAATCTACGAACTTGATGCTAACATGATTATGTATAAAATTCAAAATAAAGTTACATTTTAAAATCTGTTCAATTATCGAAAAAATATTTTTATGTGGATTGAAATATTAATTTATTTTCATGAAAATAATACAAATTCTCTTTAAAATACAGTTTGTTATAAGTATATCAATAGATAACATTATCACTTTCAACAGGTTAAAATTGAGTGCTACTGAGCATCATAGCGGAACAATGATTGCGGCTGATATTGCTGAATTAATAGTTTATAGTATAAATAAATGAATGTTCGAGGACCATTAATAGAGAAAATAACTAAGAGGAGAATTTGACAATTAAAATTATGCAGTTAACAATTTTCTTTTATGAAACTATAAAAATAAAACATGAACAATTTCAAAACTCAACGATTATCTTGTGCAACAGTTCCATTGCTAGCATACCCATTGAAATGCTTAAATTTATTTCTAATTTCACTTAAGTACTGCTCAATACTATTAACATCGCGCATGCACCATTTCAACAATAACCATCTCCTCAAGCGTGCGCAAAAACGCGAAGGAGTCTAATTTCATTAGACGGACAACTTGGTTTTACTATCGTGCGATGCACTTATATGTATATCTATATGTACAATAGCCTCGATTGGGTTATACGCTGATTAAAAGTACGAGATTTCGAACAACTTTGGTGGTACTGTGAACCGTACGCGTCAAGCCCTCGCAGATTCTCTCATTGAAATTTTATACATTTTCAAGCGGATTGGCAAAATAAGCGTTTCACAAGTTTAATTTCGCAAAATTTATATTTTCCTTCATTTAATTTACTTTTATTCGTAATATATAAAATATAAATATAACTACTCTGCCCGACAATATATTTTCATTTAATATTTTACACATTTGAAAGCTTATTTTCTAAATTGATTATCGAAGAAAATTTATAAAATTGCAATATTCAAAAGCATTCAAGTATCGACTGAAGAGTTCCAAAAAGTCGATCAAAAGTATATGAATCTTTGTGGCAGGCAGCGTCGATTCAAATGGAACGGAAACTATTTACTCGCAGCGTTGAGATTCGCTTTATAACTTTTATTACTAAATGTAATTGTATACTAAATGTATACAATAATAAGTACCAGTATTTGTCGCCATTGTTTTCTTTTCTCGCGGTCTCACGAATAGACGAAATTCATAGCTACGTGAGTGTAAACGTGAAAATCGAACGCGGTTATACAATATGTAACAATGTATATGAGCAATGTCTTCTCGTATTAATCGAGGACTTACAAAATTTGTAGGTAATTGGACTTTCGATTTATGTTTGCTACGACGACTCTGCGCAACACTTGAACATAATTTCATTTTTTTATTACAATGTTTAATTTTGAACACATTGATCATCAGACTTTTCGAGAATATTCTTTGGCAAAAAGCTTGAAAAAGCCTTCAAGACTGTTAGTAAGTACCCATAACCAATCAATCTTTTTATTCTTCATGCTATGTCTTGATCAAGAAACCCATTATTAACAACTTATGTCGTTGTGAGAAAAATTATTAAAATTATTATTGGCACTTTGCAGTGAGTCGTTGCAGCACTCAACGATTTATTATTATTATTATTATTATTATCATGATTATTAGTAAGATTATCTTATTACCTAAAGATAATTATTTTTTCTTTCGTCAAAGGAAAGCGGGTGTTTCATTCCGTGGTAGCTGTATCAAATAGTAAATTTGCTAATTATGACAAAATGCGTATTCGACAAATGGCATTTGAAATTTCAAATGGCGAAAAATGTTATTAAATTAAGTAACCAAATCTCTCGCAATAGTATCTATTAATTAATATGACTAGATCGATTTGTAACAGAATTATTGAATTTAAAAGTCCGATCATAAGACTCGCTAAGCGCTGCAATACGAAGAAGACAAATTCAAAAATCTATGACAAACAGTTAGGAACTTTCATTTTTAATGTAAAAAGTTACGAAATAATATTCTCCTTAATAGCCATAATTATATTTGAAAGAGCAATTTTCAAATTTATATTTTCCCGTTTTCGAGCGGTCAGGGAGTTTTATGATTCATTGCTTCAAGTACTGTAGTAGTAGCTGAGAATTTGCAAACTATTTTTATAATTCTGTTAAAATTTTACAGTATTTAAAATGCAACTTGTCGAATATAATTGCGCTGTATATGTAGAAAAACTTCTTAAATAAATCTAAAACTTAACACACCAAACTTAACTATATCTTGAATAATTGGACATATGTTTCTTTTTCTAAGTCACTCAATTTTAAAATCTATACCTCTTTGAAACATATAATTGAATCAAAAATACCGTAGTTGTACTCGAACACTTGTTAGAATTTTATTAAAATTCAATTAGGGAAAAATTAAGAATCGTTATTAATATAGAAAAAAAGGAAATTAAAACCCAATTTGCAGTTCAATTTAGTTATAGATTTAGATCTTGATCATTATTCTAATATCAATTTGGTAATTATTTTCATAAATTTTAAAATTTTATTTATAGCAAGATGTAAATAGCGAAACTGCGCTTTACAGAATAAGTAATAATTATATTTTGATTATAGTTCGAAGAGATTAACTATGTAGTACATGCCTCTCGTCATTAAATGACGCGAAATAATGTATTTTTTTGATACTCAATCATGAATTATGTATAAAGTATTTGCACATTATGTTTGAAGGGAAACTATATCAATTTATAGTTTTACCTTTTAGATTGCATGCATTTATCCATACGTCTTGAAGAAGGTTATGAAAGTGTTATATAGTTCATCTCTTCGAACGAGAACTAATATAATTCAGATCGAACATCACTTACATGTAAGTTTGTTTGATCCTCAACAATATATAAGATTTTCACCTACTAATAAGACAGCGTATTCGAGTACATATACTTAAATAAGAGCGAATCTATTCACACTATCAAAAGTCACTCATTTACAATACATACAATAGGTACAAAGTAACGACTCGCGAACTTCCGGATTCTCCATCGCAATTACCACAATAAACTGAAATTTCAAATGATATCTTCTTACTTTTCGGACATTCATTAAAAAAAAGGTCAGCTCAACTTGAATTTAACGATGTTGGATTTTCCAACTACAATAATTGTATTACTTATGGTACATGAAATTAATAATTAGCACGAAATATTAAGAAATTTAATATTACTTATTCATTGCGTAACTTTATCTGTTATTCAATAGAGATATCAAATTTCATAAAATGTAACATGCAACAAACTATTTCTACTACATTATGCTGTGCAATCACAGTTCCAAGAATCCGAAGGCTCGCGGGCCACGTCTAAGTTAAGGCGGTGCCGAGTGTGGCGGTTGGGGTCAGCAGTTACCACTGCTAGCCGAGGTTGGCTGTTGTTGTTTGTCGTTACCAAAATAAGATACGTTCACTACATCCCCACCTACATTTATTAGGCACTGGCCCTGAAATATACCAAAATAAAATAAATAACAATTCAATTATTTATGGCTAGAAACAATAAATCTCTTCATGGATTTGAAATACTTGTATTTAGAAATTAAAAGGATTAATGCAATAAATGTAATTAATAAGATGGGATTGGGTGCAAAGAACAATAAAAATGAGTGAGGCCAACGAATAAGTAATTGAGGAGTATAAATAAAAAATATTGAGGAGGGTCAAAATTTGATGTATTTTGGATGGGATGATTCATTAGCTCATTAGTTGTAGGTGGATAGCTGGCATGTAAAAAATGTAAAATATATTTTGACATTGATAAGGTAGCATATTTAATTACTTACCTGATTTTTGTGGGGACTATGGAGCAAGACACACTGAGACATGAAAAAGGCTACGATAGCATTACCTCCAAGAGCTGAGACGTGGGCCCGAACTATCGCCAATACTTCAGTGACGAAACTATGAATAAAGCCACTGAGACCGCCATTCTAAGAAAAATTTTATATATTAAAAACAATTTTTAAAATATAATAATATGATAAAAATTATTTTACCTCTCGAATAGAATTGGATTCTCTGATGAAGAAGAAATTCAGATTGCCTAAGTATCTTTCGATTCTACCTCCAGGGAGGTAAGATAATGGAGTAATATCGACTCCATATCTTTCTTTCAAAGGCACCTAGCGTAAATAATATTTTTTATTAATTATCAGGTTTAAGACGAAATTTAACATTTTAAAAGGCTTACGTGTTTATGTCGGTGAGTTGTATGTTTAATCCTCAGAGGAGATCGCGGTCGAGTCTTTTGCACGGTAACAGTATTTAGCGTTGCTGATTGTATATTTGAAACTATCGGTGCATTCGAAAGGTTAGGAGTTGCATCTCCTGCACCGAGGTTCTCGGCATGATCTTCGTCCAAACTAAAGATCATATCGTTGTCATCTACAAAATGAAAAAATGAAAGTCTTAAAATAATTCATATTGTTAACGCACATTTTATGTAAATAACATTTTTTTATATCTACCTGTTTTTTTAACTTGATCTTTACTCATAGAATGTGATAGCACCCTTCTACGGAACTTATTAAATTTAGTAGGTTCGCCAAGGCCTAACGCCATGCCTACCACGGATAACTGAATTTCATCTTGTTCGGGCATGGCAATTTTAAATTGAAGATCACAAAGTGCACAAGGTACCATGCGACGTAACTTGAAGAAAACTGTCTGCAATAATCTCGCAAAGTATTTTGATGGCATAGAGGCAGACTGTCCTGATGGAATCTTAGCTCTCGAAACCTGCATTTAGGTATTATAAAATTATAACATATCTCAAGTCATTTTATACTATGGACAAGCAGTACTATATTAAATTCGTGCAATACCTGCGTAAACATCTGAAGGTTGCGCACGATTTCAAGATCTTCTAGACCAGGAATAGTCTCAGTGTTAACAACATGGAAATCGTTAGGGGGTCTCTCATCCATCAGTAAATTTATACGATCCATATCTTCAACGTCATCGACTTCAAGAACGCAGACGTCTTTCATTCCAACACCTAAGTCTAATTCAGGAAGTTCATCTTCAGACTCGTCTGTGTCTGACATAGAGCGACCATTTTCTGCTTCCTGCGACATTAGCATTAAAGTAAATTAAAGACAAATATATTTGAGATAAAATAATGCATTTATACCTGTAGGTGTTTCAGCTGATAAAATTCCACATTCTTCTTGACAGTTTCCACTAAGCTCTTTTGAATCTCGGCCAGCTGGTCCTCATTTGTCCAGGAGTTGCCAGTGGCGATCTGTGGCAATGATGGGGCCGGCAGAGCCGTCAGGTATACGGCCGTACCTACGGCCATGCCGATGATGAAGCGCTCGCCGACGGACACCTGGACCTTGAGACCGAATACAGCATTCATGCCTCGTACGCGCAGTTTGTTCAGTAGGAGGCTGTGAAGCTCGTATTCTAGGAAGGGCAGACAATCGGAGATCTCCTTAGCGTTGAGCTCGCCTCGCAAGTCTTTCTTTGCTTTACAGACGGTCGCTTGTATGAAGCAGCCCCGGCCGGTCATCGGGATGTTCTCTGGTAGTTCTACCGTTGTGAATAAAACGTCGGGCACCTTAGCCCGGCGACAAACTGCACACTTTGACACGCTTACCTAATTCACAAATGGAGATTAATTTAGCTTTAAATTGGGTACTGTGGCAAATCACGCTGATTTGAGGGAGACTCGCCTGAAAGTTCATACTAGACTTATTGTAAGGCAAGTGACAGAGGCTGCAGCCGCTCGATGGGAAAACGTAGCTCTGCTCGTGATCATTACTTTCGGACGTGAGTCGCTGCTTGGCCGACCTTTTCGACTGGCTGTTTAAATCGGTTGAATTGGTCAGCGGAGTTGTCGTCTGCTGCGTTAACGGAGATTCAATGACTTCTTTCGGGGTGTTCCTCGGATTCTTGTCGATTACGGCTGCAGCCTTATCCGACTCGATCGAGGTTGTCATGGGTCCCTGGACGTGAGTTATCAGTACGTTGTCCTGGTCCTGACCTGTGCTATGTAGGTTAATCACCGCGGCCGTACCGGAGCCGCTTAGCACACATACATCGTCGCTGAAAGTTCGATGACATCATTAGAAAAGCACACAAAGTGAAAAATAAAAAAAATAATCTTTACCAAATACTTGTCTCTTCTTTGTATCCTATGACAACATTGCAGGCCAGTGCCCGAGCATGGGATCGCACTTCCATTCTAATTTCTGTCCACCATGAGTCTCTTCCCTCGGGTTCCTCCAAGTTCGTGATTCGCTCTAAAAGTTTGACGGATCTAGCGCTTACAAAGCCACCTGGAACACAAATTAAAGCTAAGTTTGCGGTCTCCAACTGTCAATGAGTTTATAAATACGATTACATTGATTGTTGATCAAATATTTTAAGTAGATATCTAGACTTCAGAATTTCCATTATTAAAATATATGTAGTATCTATACTAAAAGGTGAAAAAGAGCTCACCTATGTGTAGTACAAAACCGGGCGGGTATTGCTGCATCGTTATGAATGGATACTCGAGCATTTCTAACGCCTCCTGGTTCATCGTCCTGGCGATGCCCGAGTTCGGCTTTAGGTAGCCGCCCATCGACCGATCGCTGCCCGTCAGCGAATTTCCTGTGGATGCATCAGCCGCCAAAAACGTAAAAATGTACATTAGTTTTCTAATCTTACCGCAACTCTGCGCTTTTGGGGTAGAAGCGCATTTGCGCATCGACGAGTATACGGAGACTTGTAGGAAGTGTCGTTTAAAATGTGTGTTTTAGAGGGAATTTTGTTGTTTTTTAATAAAAAAAAAAGTGCGTAAAAGGAAAAGTACAAAGGTAACCTTTTTTTATTTTTGCATTGGTCTTAGGGTTTAATTAGAGTAGAAATTTCAATCGGAGGCTTGCATTGAGTAAAGTAGAAAACTTATAAAAAAATTTTGATTAAACTTCTCTTATAAGTAGTGAAAATAATATTAAAGCTCGACTACTTGTGCTGGTATATATATGTTTTTCTTTAATCTAAAAAACGCTGCCTTTGATACATTGCAATATAGGTGTGCAAAATAAAAAGTTGTGCAACTGAAAGTCGTTATTGCGTAAAAAAAGACTGTGTGCCTTAAACGAAAATATGGCTGAATAAAATAAAATAGTTGCTGTTAAACATTAAACGTCACAATTATAACGGGCGGAATCGCAAAATGCCACTTAAATGTTCGGGCTGTTGATGACGGGTAAGATAATGTTATTCGTTATGAGGATTTGAACATTTTTCATTCAAAGTGTTTTCTTTATGGTTATAGAGATTAATAGTGAAGGGTATACACATTGAAAAACAATGTAAAGCTTTTCTTAATTAATGTATCGTACAATCGTTTTACGTCAATGTGTCATTGTCGATCGAAATAAATACAACGAAATGCGACATGCCTCTGCTAGGGTTACAGAGATTGCTATTGTCTATCTGATGTAAGAGTGTAACATATGGGCTTGAGTGGGCAATTTAAAAAAAAAAAGGGCTTGAGTTTCATGTACAGTGACTTGTTACAAAAAAGGTCGACAAAAATGTTAATTTTACGACGGAGATAAGCAAATTACTATACTTCATTGATTATAATTTTCATAAATTTGTGTATGTACAAGTAAATACATTCAGACAAACACTAATCACTTTTTATTTTTTATATTACAATTTAAAAAGAATTTGGTTTTAAGGGGGTTTACTAAAAATATTAAATATTTAATCTATGAATGAATAGCAAAGCTCTTATAAACTCTTTTGTTTTGTAGTTAGTGTTTATCTCTTTGCAAAAGAATTTGTTTGCGGGACGTTTGGTCGATTACTCGGATTACAACTCTATAAACGTATAAACCTATTATATACAATAGTAACACGTAAAGGGACAAAACATCATGTTTGCTTGTATCATTGAAACCTGAATGCGAATGTGAACTTTTCTCGCTGAGCATCGATCTCGAAGGGTAACGGCTACGATCCGAACGAAGCCTGAACGACCTGCCCTTCTTGAAACTTTTATTATCTATAAGATTCAGTCGTCTTTTAGTGGTGAATATTTGAATATCTTTTTCATTTAATGGTTAATTATTAAACACTTGTCCATTGATAATACATTTATGTATGTAATAAAAAAAAAATACATCGATCTAACACATATACGTGTGGTCGGTAAATTCATCTTATTTTTAATAGAACAATAGGGAATAAATAGGGACTAATATTTAGGTAAGTCTACAATAATTTGAAAATGCATTTAAATTTTAAATGGAAAAAATTTAAATGAATTTCAGGTATGCCTACGTGTGTATGAGATAAATAGTATATAGATGCATTGTGTCAAGTGTTATCAAATACATTCATAATAAATGCCTTAACATTTATAGCAACAGCGCAGCTTCTCACTCTGGATATCAAAAAATGCTTTAGAAAAAAAAAATGTCATGTTAATAGTTCGGATAACGACGACGATTAGAGGTAGAGAAAAATGGTTAAAAAAGTATGACAATCGAATAACATCGAACATAATCGGGCATCCCTTCGTTGGTACTCACGTTCGCGAAAGAATTTATAAAATCCTGCTGGTATGCAAGTATCAACGCGAATGAAACAGAAAGAAGAGGTAGGTAAAAAGGATGGCATATCGATTATTATAGTTTTGTATAGCAATATATGATGCACGAATAATTTTCTATTTACCGTCATAAAAAAACTCTCGTTGATTTTTATATTTCTTTTATGAAAGTTTAGATTTTGAAATAAATAATTACTTGTCGAGTTGGGTTTACGAGATGAATGAATTACCAATTTTTAAATTTCGTAGTAAAAAAGCCTCTCGTGTATCGCTTTAATGAGGACGCAATAGGACTCTTCCTGCTAATCTTAAGAATTGGGTATAAATATAGCTTTTTGATAATCATATCTCAGCTGCAATGAAAATAATGAAACCGAAGAAAATTATTGGTGCATTAAATTATATCCAAGAAAGACAAATAAAGCTGACAATTTTAAAGCTAAAGCCGACCTTTGGGTGTGATGCTAAGATCCGAGTCGCTAGAACGCCTGTGTAACGGTATCCCCGGGTTCCTCGCAGCGGGCGAATGCGCCAACTTTTGATGATGCTGCTGCTGCTGTTGTTGTGGCGGTTGCTGTAGTTGCGGTTGTTGTTGCGGTTGTCGATTATCGGCTGGGCTGGCAGAGGATCCCTGCGGCTGTGACTGCTGGGCAGGCTGCGGTGGCGGCGGCTCCTGGTGGTTGTTCTGCTGCTGCCTGCGTGCGGACGGTGAATGGGACACACACAAACAGTCAGTGGCATTAGCCGGGTTAGTGGTTTTAGTCTCGGAGGCGTTAGTACTAGAGCCAGTGAGAGTAGTGGGGCGTGTGGGGGGAATCTCGGATCTGGGAGTCTCGCGAGCTTTAAGGGCGTGCATCTCTAGGCGCTCGCCCGTCTCAAGTTCCCGCGGTCCGGTCGGCGCGCTTTGGGCCAGCTGCTGGGCAGCCTCGAGTTCGACGGCATCCTCGAGCTCCTCCGAGACGTGACGCATGACGGGCTCGGGTCCCAAGTGCTGCTGCTGCTGGACGATGCTCTCACACGAGTTGTGGTGGCTCCTCGAGTGCTTGGCCAGGTGGTGGCTGGAGGAGTGATGATGGTGACGCTGGAGGGAGTCCGGAGGCAGCGAGTCCGGGGAGCGCGACCGGGAGTGCCGGTGGTGGGCCATACGGCGGTGTGCGGCCTCGGGCGAGGGCGTGCCGCCGTTCGCGGTGGCGGCCAGGTGTCTGCGCCACTTCTGAGAGTCGGTGCGGTGGTGCGCGATCATGCGCGAGTCAATCACGCGGATCAGCTCGTGCATGCAGCTCTGCCGGTACTTCCGATTGAGCATCTCCGCGACCTTCGCCTCCTCGCCCGCGAGCCTTAAGACGGACTTGGGACTGTCCTTCGCTGCGAGCTCGTCCGGTGGGTAGGGACTGTTGGGGACGATGTCCTTGAGGTTGACGCCTGGCACCTGCAGGTGGTTGGCGTCAGTGCTTGGCAAGCGCGACAGCAGCGCCGGGGACGGCTTGACGACGATCGGCGAGAGCGGGGCCGGCCAGTGCGGCGGCTCGATGTTGCTCGAGTCCAGGAGGTTTCTCTCCTTGGGCCCCCTGTAGATGACGGTGTCGGTGCGCTCGACCCGTCGTGGAGATTTTTCCCGCTGCTGTTCCGCGCTGCTGGGCTGATAGTGCTCCTCGTCCAGGTCGATTAGCAGCCTCTTCTCCGGCACTTTTGCGGACAGCGCTGGCCGCTTCTTCGCGTAGTACTCGTCCTCGGAGGATTCGGAAAGAAAGTCCTCGTCTTGAACCACCGACAGCTGCTTATGCAGCCGGTGATGCCGGGGACTTTTGCTGTTGCCGTTCTTTGCTGACTTGTCAGGAGCAGGGTAGGCCGCATGACTCTTCAGCGCCGGAATAAGGCTCTCTCGCTCTTCAAAGTACTCGGGTGGAGCCGGAGCTGGGACGGACCGGTGCAGCGAATCGGGTCTTTTTTTCTCTTTGACTCTTTGAGTTGTCTCGTCCTCGCTCTTGAAAGATATCCTTGACGGACTCGAATGCTTTTTGATCGATCTTTTGATCCTAGAGTCGTCTGAGACTGAGCTCGCTGGAAAATCTGAATCGATGTCCGAGGAATACTCCGAGGATAGGATTTCGTCTGCTGCAAAATTGTTTCTTGCTTTACCCTCGAATGCAGGAGGTGGGGTAATTGAAAGCATCTTTTCATCCTTTTTACTAATTAGTTCAATGATTCTGTCATTCTCCTCAACTTTTCCTACTTCATCTTTTTCGTTGAGCCGAACTTCCCTCTCTTCACCGTCATCCTTTTCGTCCATTGAAGCTATCTTCTCTTCGCGATATTTTTTTTTTATTATCTCTATGTGTATCTCTTCACGAGCCCCTTTTCCATCGATTAAATCAATTTTTTCAATTACAACAGATCCACACGCAGTATCTTCTTCCATTATTAAAATTTTTTTCTGTTCATCTTTATCATCATCCTTTGCGTTAATCAAAGCTTCCTTTTCTTCCTTGTCACCGTCCTTGATTGCTAGCTCTGTAAAAAATATCGAAGATTCCCGTACGAAAATGAAATACCGTTAACATAATTTATTTAAGTTAATACAGAAAATTATTGATGAATTTTAAGAATCATTGTTAATAAACTAAATTCACAGCAAGTATAATTTCTTACGTATGACTGAAGAAATAAGTTCCAGATTATTTTCAACTTATAAAAAATTTTTCACTACAAAACCATAGGTACTGAAAACCAATTAAAGAAGCGGATTGTGAAGCTTTTAAAGCACCAAGTTCATCAATAATTTTTTAATCCAATCTTAATGAAATTAACTCGAAAAATGTTATTAAATTTTTTTTTCGATTTAAAAAGTTGAGTAAAACAACTGAACGGAATAAATGAAACAAATTTTTCCATTTTCGTACGGGAAGTGAAGGTCGGTGTCGATGCAGGGTACAGCTTCATTTGGGAATCACTGAATAACGGACAACTTTCAGCCTCGGGAGAGCTAGGATCTAGCAGGGAGAGCGTGTCGTCGAGTATATTATAGTTAGTACTTGATTCAGACGGATCGTCATCTTCTTCATCGTCATCGTCGTCGTCTTCGGAGCTCGAAGTATCCGTCTCCGAAGACGAGATCATTGGTATCGCGTCATCCTCAAGCGGTGCTTTTAGCTTCGAATACGTTACTAAAAGCATTTTATTACTATTATTTTCTGATGATTCCTTTTCCATAATTTCAGGCTCTTTAATGAGAATCTCTTCTTCATTATCTTTATCAGATTTTAAAGGTGATGAAGAATCAGGGTCTTCCACCGGATTATCATCGATAAAATTAACTGGCGAAGGTGTAGGTGTTTCTCGATCTTCCTACAAATAAAACAATAATTAAGATAAAAGAATAAATTATCACTAGTAAGAAAAAACAAAACAACTTGTATTCTTACTTTGACGATATCTAGCGGCAAGCCACCGGAATGCACGGATCTTATCAGCATAGCGGCCATCCCGTCACTTGTAGTTTTTCTATGAGTGAATTTTTTTCTTCTTATATTTTGATGAAGATCTACAATTGACATGGATCTGAGGCTGGTGGTATCTGAGCCGCATACCGACCAAGTGCTAGAGTAGGCACTTTCAAGATCGCTCTCGTCGTCAACTGAAGATTTTAGGCTGCGTTTGACGTTTTGAGGTAGATAACGTAGATTTCTGAGTCCCCGGGAGAAGCGATTTCCTTGTGGCTCACCGCGCATATCTTCGAGAGCCATCATTTGTCGGAGTGACAACTCATCTATCACATCGTCAGACAATGAAAGATTTGAGCCTGTCACCAACGGATTTTTTCTTAAATTGACGCTCATGTATGATTGTATTGACGGCTGACGTATCAACGGATTCTTACACTCCACGACTTTTAGAGGAGTTACAGGTTGCAATGGTACATTTTCACCATAAAGAGGAAATTTAGTACTTAGTACAGTAGGCGAAGAAACGGGACTGACGTTATTTAGAGCCGTTGTACTGTTGCTATGGTGGTGATGATGATGGTAATGATGACGAGAAAGCAAATGCGGACTGCCGCCTTCCGATTCAGAGCAGTCCGACACTGGTTTAGCGAGTTTTAAATTGTGCAAGGTATAACTTTATTGTTTTTATTTTTTTTTCGATTAGTAATATTGGTGTCAGTGGCATGCGAGGGTTTACGGGAGGAGGAAATGAAAAAAGATACATAAAATTATATATATGTGTTTTCACCATTACCAGATTATTTTAGTGTTGTTTTATTAAATATCCTCTATAACTGCTATTTTATGAAGTTTTTAATAAAAAAAGAAATGTAAAAGACTTGCATTCGATGTGGAAATTTCATTTGAATTACTTTATTGCAATTTTTATTTTTATTTCAGAACATTTAAAAAAAATCCAGTCTGGATACAAGTCAAAATTTCAGTAAATTTATATTTTATATTCCACAAATCACATTTATGTAATTTTATTTTAAAAATAAATATTACCTTATAAATATGTATTCTTACAATAATCAATTAATCCAAACAAAATGTGATCCATGGAATGAATAAATCAAGTTAACACTTTCACTGTGACTAATGCATAAAGTGATGTTTACAATATTTTGAACGTTAAATTAAAATTTAAAGTAAAAATAAAAATTTTAATGGTGTTTCCCTTTTTTAAGGTTTTGAAAAATATCACAATTGACTGTAAGAATTTCGTTATTACGAATATTGTTTCAAGGAGTACATAAATGAAAAGAAATGACAATATTTTATGACAATATTTCATACCGCAGTGAAAGTGTTGTCATATAAAAAAATTGAAAACTTACTCATCTGCAGTAGACGCTTCAGATAAAAATTGCGGAAGATCATGTACTTTCACAAGAGTAACTACTGTTCCAATGCCTCTAGCAACAATTCCAGACTCTCCTTCTAAATCAAAGTTTTGCAAATATCTGTAAAACATTTATCAAGGTATAAAATGAATATTTGAATTTGATGCACATTTCAATTTATTTTAATTTGGCTTACCCTATAATAGCATTGCCACCAAGATCTAATGCTTTAAGACCAATTTTTCTTTGTACTTCATTACTTAATTTTAAAAAAAGAGTTTGACGTGCTTCGTTAGATGCTCGAGGTGTTCTTATTTTATCAATCCACTTGTATTCTGGATCATCACTAACTACTAATTCTTCCACAAATCCATGTATAACTTGAGCATGATAACCATGTGGTACTATTGGAGCTACAAAGAAATATGTATTTTTCAATTCTTTAATAGTATAAAAATTTGTTAGATTAAAGTCTCGTATTTCAAGAATTATAAGCTAAATAGTAAAACTTAGTGACAATATAACAGAGGAAAAAAATTAGAAGTAGAACAAAATGAAACTCACAATAAAAAAATGTAACCCCGCATGATTATTGTCTGAATTTGTTGAAGTCCAAGAATAATTCCACTTTTACAATAATTTTAACTTCTCCCCTTATTCCGTGCATTGTGTCAAAAACTGGAAGCCAACCTGTCATAACTGATCCTAGAAAATTGAATATGCAAATTTGTTTACTACCATGCTTCAATGGTTTAAGCAAAACATTTAAGATTAGTGTATATTGAAATATTGTTATAATTTTACCTCCTTGAGAACCTGTGCTTGAATTCATAGAAGCTTCTAATGTCCAAATATTTTTAACGGGTGGTGGTACGCCAGGTAATAAAAGTGGATTTAAGTTGACATAAACTTTGCCAATAGCATCATTAGCAGAATATGTATCATGATCCATTAATCTGATTTGTAATGGCTCATCTTGTAATTCTGCATCTTCTACTTCAAACTTATACCATTCAGAGTTCCACTGAGGATTTAAAGATTTTCTGCACACATCAGTCTTGTACGTTGTGTTTCCAAATTTAATTTCAACATAAGCATCTGTGGTGTCTCCTGAGCGGTCCATTACTGGCAGGTTTCGACCTGCCAGGATTTTCACTTTTATTTTACCTGGCATGGTAACCTCTTTCTTTGTTTTCTATCTGAATAAATTAAAAAAAAAATCAATATTCTTCATTTAACATTTACAAAATGTTATAATTTTTAAGTCAAAGTTTAATTTTCTGAATGACTACCGGTAATATTAATATTTTCAGAAGAAAAATGTATAGGTACAATTGATTATTTCATATGAAATAATAAAGGATAATTGTTTTATATATTTTTATCACAGGTTTGTTTATGTTTGTGTTTTGATTTGTTTTGATTTCAATTTATCTACTAAACACATGTATTATAAAAATAATTGTAACATGCTTTGCCCTCTGATATCTTGTTTTATAAAGGTATTGAATATGTATAAAACATAAATAGCACCAATTGGAAAATATATTACTTTACTATAATAAGCTCATCTTATTTTTAAAAACGAGAGGTTATACTAGTAGCTCCGGAACGAACGTCCATCTATATGATTTGTTCAAAAGTGCCCTAGTTAAAAAAATTAATGGGAAAATTAATCGTAAGGGAAACATCTGATTAATATAAACTTTCAAAAAATCAACACAAAACAGAATGTATACAGAAAGATATAAGATAATCCTCTAATATTCGCAGCAACGACCGGACCATCACGAAAACTTACTGTGATCAGAGGGGGAGATGGACTGTGTCAGCGAGCTTATTTTAGCCGGCGCATAATTTGAGAGAGCAGTAGCAAGTAAGTAGGTAGCAATCCCCACAGTTTTCAGCTTCTTGCGAAAGTTTTCGAGAGAGATGGATACACGCACGCACGCACGAGTGGTTTTTGTGGAAAACGTGCCAAACTTTAGCAGGTGTGTTCACCCAGTCCTTTGATTTTTGGTTGATTGCAGCTGTTATCAAAATTGGCAGCCTTGCAAGTTTAAATCTATTAAGTTTACCGTTCAATTAGAAGCATTTTAATTACCTACCTTTTGTGAAAAATATGACAATAATTTCAATAGAACACTAGACATTACGGACACAATTATAAATTAAATTATTATTGTCAGAATTGACAATCTTTTTGAAAATTAATTGTATAGTCTTACCAACATTTTCTCAATATATTAAGTTTGCAATTTTGAACGGGAATAGAGTTTAGCGTACAATGTTATATTTTGGTCAAGTTAGGTTTTACCTAACCTTCTCGTCGAATATACTTATATCTTTATTTTATTGACACGACGAGATAACATATAACATAACGTGTGACAAAGTGACGATGGGTGACAGATGTAGTACATAATAATAACAAATTTTATATTTTTCTTTAAGTATAAATAATTCTTTACAACAGATTTTATCTTTACAATTAATTTTAAACAATTTTTTAACAATAATTATTTCATATCTTGACAACATAAGTATGGAAAATAATACAGAAGGTAATTCTTTTAGAATCATAAAATACAAAAAGACTTTATGGCAAAAAATTTCATATTTTTCGATGATTTTTATAGAAGTGATGTCCACTCAGAAATCACTGCAGTCAAGCCATGATCCAGGGTGGAATGATCCTCCAAGTTGGGCATTTACACCGCCTCAAAAATCAGCAGGTGGTAGTACACCAACAAAAAGGTTATTAAACAAAAGGGTAGCGTTTCCCTTAAATTCACAACCAAAGCCTTCGACTGCTCCCTTAAATAAGATTGAGCCACCTATACCAAGTATACCGCTACTGAATGACGTTGGCAGCTTAACAACAGCACCTCACAAGCCCATTATTGCTCCCACAGGTGTTACAGCTGATGATTCATGTTTACAAATTAACATAAATAAAGAGGAAGCTTTAAAAGATACTCTTGAAAATTTACGGGGCCTCATGGAGCATTTAGAGGCTACTAAAGCTGATGAAGTACAAAAAAGACTTGATAGGATGGAAATCATGTGGAATGAAGATAAACTCAATGGTGCAGTGCAAAAGCAGCTTTTAGATATTTCTAAAGGTAAATTTTAAATTTCTTATTGTTGAAAATTTTCAATATCATTAACATTTTAACACTTTTAGCTTTGAAGGAATGTGATACAGAAAAAGCAGATCAGATACACATTTCACTTATGACAAACCATACATCCATATGTAGTTCCTGGATACCAGGAATAAGACAATTGATTGCAGAAATAAAGAATAGGAAACCGTGATACAGTGTATTATTAAGATTTGTGTTATTATTTTCTTTTGTAGATTGGAGAATTCATAATTAAAAACTTTAATTATTATAAATAAGCATAACCATGAATGTTTTAAAAACATTTTTTATATATTTATATATATATATAATTATAGCTTGAGGATTCTTACTCATCTGCAGTAATTTAATGGCTATGTAAATATGTTTAAATGCAATAAAAACAAATATTTATTATAATTTTATATTTATAAAAGTTCGTGTATTGGACTCGACATGTAGTATAGGCGTGCACCTGCTTTACCGTCAGAGACTTGTTGTGAAGCATAAGATTGATTTGATTGGTCTGTATGAAATAGGCGCGAGGATCCGCTAGATTTGAATTTTGAAACTCAAGTATTTATAGAACTACTGTATAATTAAAATAGGATTTCTGCGCATAGAAAAGACGCTAGATACGACCAAAGGCACGGTAAAAGTCAGTTGTCGAGACCTCAAAGATTTCAAATCGCTACAAATCTATTATTGAAACAGTTATAAAAATTACAAAATAATATGGCCCTTAACAAAATCCTCTATCCAAGCTTACACACTAGTTTACATAAAATCCCAATCATTATTTCATACGATCCCAGATACAAAACAATAATAGCAAAACGATAACTTCGCCTCTCTATACTTAATCGTTACGACTCACGCGCGTACCGTTCAAGGCGGCAATTTGCATAATTTCGCCCTTCTCCGAGAAACTAGGAGTACTTACACTCATGTACCGTCAGCATGCAATTCGACATAAGAGCGTTACTCCTTATCGCGGCTCGCCTTTGCGCGATATCAAAGCGCCGTCCTCATCGCAGAGGGGGTTCGCGATCGTACTTGTACTTTATAGAAGGTCAGAAGATCGTTTTTCGTCACGTTAACGATTGTCGCTATAAATACAAGCTATTTTTTCGATTGTATGTATACATCTTATAAGCTTTATAATTTAGAACGACGAGAATGCTAATTCGAATTCGAGTAAATAAAGGAAAAACAGCCGCTGTCTAGATCGACGTTGGATAATAGGGTCGACGAAGAAGGCGAAGAGGCAATTGCCTCAGATCGAGGAAGAAGCTGTTGTT